>VDFB02007614.1:0-23609 GCA_007258455.2 Sequoia sempervirens | reverse complement strand
TACATATCTAGAACTGACATACAGAGGTTACAACTTACATGTATGAATATCCCTTGCCTAGTATGTAATCCTAGATCACAGTGAAACCCACAATGTAAACAGTGGCTACTTACACTACTTTGGCCAAAGTATTCATCACCCAAAACCAAGAGTGGACGTCACATGTTCACCCACCTTCCTAGCTCGATTTGGTTTTATGACCATTCATACTCTATATCTAGGTCACCGCCTTTCCCATGGATCAAACAAACCCTAGGAATAACCCACTTAACAACTCATAATCAAATGACATTTCTACTAAGTATCTTAGAATAACCCCAAGAATTCCCTTTCCCATGGATTAGACAAACCCCAAGAATAACCTAGTTATCCACAAGGATAAACATAAGGTCACAATATTAAATGACTATTTCAAAAGTACAATCTCAACAATAAAAGTCTCCATTCAAATCATAAAACCTCTCTTTCAATATACCACAAATAATAACATGTTTACTATGTTCACTACAGTTGTATATAATCTGGAGGACATTATCTTGAGAAGAGTTTTGTGCTTTTGCACCTTCAAGTCCTCTTCTCAATACAGCTTTGGGTTCCTGGAACATAAGTCCTCTTTTGGAATTTCGTGAATAGGAATGGACTCTAAATTAAAATAAGAAGATAACATAACCAGAAAATGCATTTCTCAACCATACCATTGAATATTGATATAGCCATCGAGTTTACACCCTAACCCTAGGGTTAAGACTCTCTTCTTACTTTTAAGGAGATACGAGTAATCAATCAAGTATAGACAAATTATGTATAGTTTAAATACATTGCATTCATACAAACTTTCTTATATAGGGTACATACACATCTATAGAAGTATAAACCAATATGATAGGTTTCTCCAACATAATAAACAACCAAGAAACATGCAAGCATGTACAAGCAGCACAACATACTTAACCATTCATTTCCAACATAGTAATCAAAACTATTTAACCTTTCCAACATAAATGACAAAGGTATAGAAACTAGAATGCCTATATAAAAGCTCCAACTGATTAACCTCCCTTCCAAGCTCCATTCCTCAAGCTCGCTTGATGCTTCCTCCAAGATCAACTTAATTTTGCTCTTCTAACTAATTCTTTCCATAATCACAAATATGAAATAGCAAAACAACTCTCAAACTCACAAGCTCTCAACTCACTATCTCAAAATTCACAGCAAAATAACATCAAGATAATCGGATTGATAAGTGTAGCAATTGGTAGAATGAACACCTCTATTTATACTAAATTGTAAGCAACCGAAGGCTACAAACAAGTTAATATTTCTCCCACCTTTCTATCCTCATGTAATGACTCATCAAACTAACTTACAAGTTTGCAACACATAACAGTCCTCTCAATTCAAATGGCTGAATCAACTTGTTTTTAAGAGACAACAAGACTCTTTTACTAAGTCAAATGAACAGCAAGCTTTTTAGGAAGTTTCCTACTTGGTTTGCAAATCGAATACACCTCTATATTGCTGCCAATACTACGTTGACCAAGTCTCATGATTATCTTCGGCTTATATGTTGGCCTTGAAGACTTCTATTTGGTGGCGCTGCACTTACACATCGTCAGGTTGAAGTTAGATTTATCACAGCAGCTTTAATATATTATGACGCCTCATTATAGCACTTGCTCAAGCACTTTGCATGGAATATTACTCACGTTGCAAATGGTTTCTACTATTGACTTTATGCATAGATAAATGTATTTGACTTATTCTTTCCTTACGCAGATTTTAAACCTATTTAAATGCTAGCTCAAACCCATTTTATGCACTGCCTATTCATGTGCTCCCTTTATATGTCTTTGACTTTGTCTTTCTTTGTTTTCAAGCGCAGATTTTAAATGCTTTAAGGCTTTATCATAAGCGCTTATCCCATTGCTTTGGCTTTGGATTAGAATCTTCACACTAATGTGGTATGGTGCGCAGCCTTACATAGCTTAGAGCAGCCTCTAAATCATATAAAAGGTAGCGCTATGTTATGCACCTAAGCTTGATATAACGTACTTTCAATATATATATATATAAAGTATTATATTCATATGATAAATAAATGCACATAACACCATTCAAATAGATATATAAATATTTATCGAAATAATTATATATATATTAATATATATGTATGTATATATATTTACGAAAACATAACTATACATACATATATATTGCTATTTCAATAATCATATTAAATAACATATATTCATGTACTCACCTACATATAAGTATCCAAACATACTCATTCAAATATCTCAATTCACCAAAAAGACATTAAATCTTTTTAACTCAAATGGACAAAACTATCTCAAGGAGATCATAAACAATAATCTTATTTGCCTATCAACCCAAAGGAAATCAAAAATCAAAAACCAAAACCATAATAAGTCAAAGGCGACCATACAATCTTCCCAATTTATCCAAGACTTCAACCAAGGTTCACTCACCAAATCCCAATCTAACTTGACTCGACTAGACCCAACTAAGTCGTAGTGTGTGTATGCTCAATTAGGCTCTTTAAGGGTTACCAAACCAAGCTCCTCTCCTGAGTGATACTCCCCCTCTCGTACCCGAGGGCTTGACTCCTTTCTACATTCAACTTAGTACATCGCAAAGGTAGTTAGCCATTCACATGAAATATATTTGCATTATAAATCATTTGCATACTCAAAGCATTAAAGTAATCATATTGCAATTCATATACATTCATCGCATTTTTCATCAATATAAAACATAATCATTCCTTCAAAAGCAATAACATCATAATACATATTTCAGTATTTTATTCACCCCTTTAAACACATTAAGGTCACGATTAATATTTATCATAATATTTACTTACATGGTAAAAGTAACCCGGTAACTAAGAGACGGGGTGTAACACAAGTAAACACCAAGAATCCCCAAAAACCACATCCAAGTGCCACATATGTTCCTCCCGAGTCTTACTAAATATCAAGATATCATAAAAAAATACCAAAACAAACTTTCTAGGCTGCTTGTTGAAGACTCGGTTTATGTAGGATTGGAAAGTTGTTGGAGCATTTGTTAAGCCAAAAGGCATAACTAGGAACTCATAATACCCAAAATGGCACCTGAATGCAATCTTCTCTATGTCTTCTTCTCAAACTCTTATCTGATGATACTCTATGTCTTCTTCTCAAACTCTTCTCTGATGATATCCAGACTTTAAGTCTATTTTTAAAAAATAGATAGCTCCATGCAGCTCATCAATATAAAAAAGAGGTTTTGAATGAAAAAGTAAATATTTTATTTGCAATTTAAAAACACCGATTTAATCACATTTTTTCAAAAATCACAAATTAATTCATGATTTAATTGCCTTAAAACTAATGTGAAGGATTAGAAGAAAAAACCAGTGATCCAATCAGATTGACAGCTTGACCAATCCATGATTAATCACTATTTCTTCTTAGACATAGTTTTAAAATATAGGAATTTCCTTTTTGAGACCTCTCTTTCTATATTTTTCTGTGTTTGTGATGTGCATAATATCATATACTTATTATATCTGTACCATACAGAAAAGACAATTGCATTCGTAGCCTTCTGTTATGAAACATTATCTAATATTTTGACAACAGACATCAGAAAGTTAATAAAACTTTAAAGTCAACCATCATCAAATCTTACTAAAGCAAATTAATTTGGGCTTCAGCAAAGAAAACTATATTATGTATAAATTTAAATCACAAAAGAGCTCTTTTATTCTTATGCATACACTTGAAACATGTTCTATGTCCAAACTCATGCACACAAATTCACTTATAAATACAAGTTCATATAATGCAATTTTTCCATTATTACATTCTGGCTACATATAAAAACCTCCCTAAATCACATGAATCATATTTGCTTCTTAAAGAATATTCTCTATTATTGCACATAAAAACATTTGAAGAAAATTGAAATCTCACATGTAACAAAGAAATTTAAATTCACTTACAGAGGTAACAATCACATGACTTGCGCCTGCTTCAAGATAAAGTCGAGCATTATCTCCATTAATACCACCCCCGACTTGCAGACCACCTAACCAATGATGTATGTTTAAAACTTCGTAGGAAACAAATGAGACTAAGATATTATACCAAAAGGAGATTATATAAGTATTATATTTATTTGAAAGAACATATGTAATTCAGTTTTCTGCCTCAGGCTTACCTATTCGCTCAGACATCAGTGTGTGGCAAACTTAAAGCAAAGGTAAGACAGGCCTTATCTTCATACAACTCTGTTCTGAATACAAATCATAACAACTGGATTGAAAAATGCAGCATAGTTTGTAAGCATTGGTTTTTCCTCAACAGGAATGGCTCTTTTTTCAATACTTGGGCTTATGAAACATGTAACTCCAATAAGGCTTATGAAACATGTAAGGATATGTGTCTTGAAACATGTAACTCCAATAAGGCTTATGAAAAACTATTAAATAGGGCTTTATTTTGAAAATCTTGGAGTGCCTTGGACATGCTACAGTTTTTTATAAGACTGATAATTGCCATACACCTGCCTATGCAAGAGTTTGTGTGAAGAGAATTCCTTATGAATCAATACATTTGCAGAGGTCCATCAAACAGGGCTGGCATCTAGCATCATACCTTTATGTGATGGTTGCCGTTGCTCTCGAGCATTTACTAGACTATAGTACATGAGAAATTAAAAGAATCTTCTTGCTACATAGGGTAAGTAAATGTCCACCTCACATACAGCTTAACCAAGAACCCTATATTGACTCAGTAGTATATTTGGCACCATTCTTTGGACATCCCCACTCAAGCATCAATGGCAATAGTGAACAGGAAAAAATGGGTCCTTATTGGCAGAGATTGCCCACCAGACTGGCTGAATAAAAGGTGGAGACTTAGAAAGGCAAGTGAGATCATACAGTACTTGGGCTTTGTAAGCGTAGAATAAGACATTGTGTTATGCCATTAATAAATAAATATGAATAAGACGTGAATTACATTTTGAGTCTATAACAAGTTGTCATGTAATGTACAAATGATTACTTTAATTTCCATGTTATGACTGGAAGTTTCCTACAAGATGTCCAGGTAGTTTTTGCCGATCAATACACGTTTTGTGGCCAACACTATATGAATATTGTAACTTGTTCGATGAAGGTTGAGACAGCTTTTTTAGATATCTTGGATCTCATTTATACCAATGTCATGCTAACATGATTGGTATCATGATGTGTTCCACATGTAATGATATTGCCCAACACAGAAAATATGAGGAATACTTGGTAAAATGGAAAGACAAACCAAATGAAGACTCTACATGTCTAGAGAAACAGTTGACCAACTTGGTTTTCCTTTAGCTCACAGCCTTGAACAAAAGTGAGAAGCTCACTTTTCAATTATCCAAGGCAGCTAATGCAGAAGCATCTATGGTGTAAGATCAATCATGCATCAACTAAAAATATTTTTGTTTTGTTTGTTGGTTTTGTAGGTACTTTACTAGTTTTCTAGATATTGTGCAATGGTGTGAGTCAAGCTTGTGGCACTGCATCTCACCGCACTTATATTCAAAGCTCCATATTTGTAACCACGGGCATAGTCAAGCCATTAGTGACACAACAAGGCACCACAATTAATAATCATTAGTTGTGGTTGGGAGCATAGAACCTATCATGTGTTTGCTCCCACTCAACTTTCATGTGTTATTAATCATCACATGTATGTTTTCCATCCTAGGTGTTAGTTGGGGCCAGTACCAAGTTATTTATTGTCTAACAATAACTCATTCAAACAATGTGTTAAGTTATTCAAACATGCATAAATTCTTAAAATTACCTACATCATTATAGATTCTAAGAGGGGTCATCTATGAAACCGCGTTAAATTTGGATACTCTTAGCCTAAAGTACCTCATAAATGATAATTCCATATGTTACCAATGAATTCACACACTACACAAGGATGATGCAGTAACTTCCAAAGCTGACCGATAAGAACAACATTTAATTTTGGGAGCCTATGGACCTTATCACATTAATCTTTGGTTATGTATCATGTTGCAAGTTGCCACACTTCATTTCTACATCTAGATATAGAGAGGTCCAATATTATTCGAGGACAGACAATAGACAAGAAACAAGAAGATGGAGGAAAACAAAGGAAGAGATTACACTATCTAGATCTTAAGATCTAGTTTGTAATTCAAAAGCTGAAGTCTAGAATGTAATCAAGCTCTTGAAACTGTTGAGTTAATAAGGTTAGATTTGATATGTTTTGGATGTTATTCTTTATACTTGACATTAGTTGGTAATAGAGGACATCAGCAAAGTGAGTATTCTTCAACAAGAGAGTGTTGAGTGTAAAATTCCCGTGACTTGAATTGGTTGCAGACAAAACACCAAACAATTGAGGCATTTCAATTCACATCAAATTTGAAGATGCCAACTAGAAGGATGGATAGAGGTTGAGGTGTACTTCATGATGCAGAAAGAATTGAGGAAATGTTCAATATGATAAAGAATGTCCAAATCCAATTGGATGCGGTAGAAGAGGATAGAATAAGAGGTATTGTGAACCATAAATTGGATGACAATGATGACGAACATAATGATTGAGTACTTAAAGATGTCATGGTTCATGATGAAGATAGAAAAGAAAAAATGTTTAAGGCTAATTCTGGACTTGGTAAGGAAAGTAGAATTGATTTGCCTAATTATTCAGATAATTTAGATCCTAAAGAATTGAGTGATCGGATTAATGATTTTGAGGAATATTTTGAACATGAGGAAATTACTAACCCTAAATGAGTGAAATGTGCAAAGACAAAATTGCAAGGTCATGTTACGATTTGGTGGAAGGAAACTTAGTTGGAAAGAAATAGGAAATGCAAGCTTAAGATTGAGAAAAGGGATTGGATGGTAAAGAAATTGAAATTCAAGATTATTCCTAAAAGTTATAAAATAGATATGCTAAAGAGGTTACAAAATTTGAAACTAAAAGATTTAAGTGTTAAGGACTATACCAAGGAGTATTATAAGTAGCCAATTAGAGTAGCTCGTCAAAAAGATATCAAAAAAAATGGCCAAATATATCAATGGTTTTAGGGGATCAATCCAACAAGAATTATCTTAACTATCCAATCTATTGATGAATCATATCAATTTTCCCCAAAGGCTAAAGGCATGTTGAACCGCAACTTCCAAACCAAACAAAATAAGAGAGGAAGAAGTGGCAAATTTTCCAAAAGCAAAAATCAAGGACGTGGAAGAGGAACTCATAATGATGATGTTGAAACTAAGGAGAGTGTAAAAAGTTACCACAGTGACAAATCTGATGATTACCAATGAGGTCAAGGTAGATATGAAACAAATGGCAGAAGGTCATTCAAAGGAATTGTTTGTTTTTAAGTGTAGAGATAATCATAGAACATTTATGTGTACTCAGCATCAAGGAGATTATGACAAAAGATCTAAGAGAACCGCAAGTGGCACACATTGATAAAGAAGTTTCCTCTAATAATGAACAAGTATGTCGAGAAAAGGTGAGTCATTGTTGCTGAAAAGAAACCTATGTAATACTTCTAGAGATTTGAGTAAGCCAATGCAAAGAAAAAGCCTTTAAAACTGTATGTAAATATGGAGGTTACAAAGTGATTATTAATGCACTGATACCTTGATTGCAAGTGAAATGGTGGAGAAATCGAGTTTGAAAAGACTAGAACATCCTAATCCTTATAGAGTATCTTGGTTACAAAAGGATCATAGAACTCTGGTTAGTGAACAATGTCTTGTGAAATTTATAATTGGAAGTGGAACTGAAACATAGAAAAAGGGATCCCAGGTCCTAAGTGCAAAGAACCTAGGATGCAAGGGGCTTTTTTCCAAATTACATTAAGATGTAGATCAACAAGGTGATTAAATTGACTCACAACCATGAAGGTGAGCCAATCTAATTGAAGATGGGAATGGGTTGGAAATGATTTGTTATGATTAGCCTAATTAAATTATATGACTTAATATGTAAAATGCAAGATCCCAACAATTGACAAACAGAAACAATAATTTGCAGATGGATCTAGGGAGTGCAGAGTGATATGTACCAACCCAGAAAAGCTTGTTTCAGCCACTATAGGAGGGCATAGTCGCCAAGGGGCATATAAGTCCCTAATGGGGGGTCCTGCTCAACTTTTGGGGCCTTTGGTGGCAGATCTAAGACTCTTGTTTTTGCTTGCAAAGTTGTCGGAATGTTGTCAGATAACTTTGTAGGTGAGTTTTTGTGGGTTGAAAGATATAGGGTTTCAAATGCAACAATGGACAATTTGTCTTCACACTTCCTTCAATCCTCTTCATCCTAAGATTTGCACATTCACAAAGAGAGGAAATGTTGGGCCACTTTAGGGGCTTGCCTGAATCAAACCCCATGATAGTGTTTCCACTTCCACAATGGCAATGTTGATAATAAATGGATAATTGAAAGAAAAGAATGATGAAATCAAAAAGTGTTGCAACTCACTACCCTTCAATGGCTTCCTTGAAGGACTGAATTCATGCACATCACTTGAAAGTTTTGCATCTTTCTTGTTTGATTTTCTTGAATGCTTTAGAGACCTACAAAAGGGGTTAGCCTTCACAAAACCATGATGACATGAACACATAAACTCACATACATTTTGACATGATGTTTGGATCTTGAATTGTTGCAATAAAACTTTGAAATGCTGCTCTTGACTTGCTCTTGAGTACTCTTAATGTTCATCTTTTGCTAGATTAGTCTCAAATGATGCAATAACTAGGTATTTATACGCTATTATTCTAATTTCTCGAAAGTTAGATCCTGAAAGCCGACACTTGAAATTTGAACTTTGAATGTTAAAATGTCGCCAACAACATGCCCAAAAATGGGTCCTGGCTGAGAAGGGGGGCCCGTACACCCAAGGGAGTATGGGTCTTGGCCCAAACTTCTAGGACATTAAGTGTTGGGGGAACACATGATGTAGAAACCCTAGTTTCCCCTGAGATTGATTCTGAGTTTTAGGTTTTTCTGAAGGTTTTTAATTTTTTTTGCAATTTTTGAGTTTTGAGCAATTAATGAATGGTACGATTTTGCCAGAAATTAATGATAAATTCTATAAAAATGCTAGATGGACAATATGCGTAGGGAATACAAGATAGAATGAAGGCGTTTCATCTATTATTCATATGAGCTCAATACAACAAGGATCTGCTAACATGCAATAAAAAATAATGATTTTTATTGAAAAAAACCTGGTAAACCAGCAAGCTGAAAGGTACAGATCTGATGGTACGGCTGCATTAATGTCTCACTTTCTCCTCTGTCAAAAGCCACGCAGTTCCTCTCTGGATGTCAGCGCCCAAATGGAAAGTGCCAGATGATGAAGACGAGGCGATTTGCTTCCCTTGAGAAAAGACGCCTTTCCTTCAATGGTACGGCCTGGTACAGTCTGGTACGGCCAGGAAAGAACAGCAGCAAGAAATAAATGATAGTACGGCCCTTTACCAATCTCCAGATCTCAAGTATAGGTGCACCTAAATGATTGAAGGTCTTCTGAATGCAAAACTACTCTGAAACTCTGTAAACAAATATACTCTGAAGCTCTGTGATTTCCTCTGCCTGAAGAAACCTCTGCTGCAATAAATCAAGTGCTATTTCACACCCTCAAATTGCTTCCAGTGGAGATGGCTCGTTCCCCAAGGAATTCGAACTTGAAACCCTAAAGTCTCTTGCTCAGATCAAAGTTGATCAGTTCTCAAATTCAATAATCTCATAATGGCTCAATTCCCAATGCAATTGCATAATAACCCTCAAAAGTGCGATTTCCTTAAAGATAGGGTTTTCATTAAAAATTCGCACTTTTATTATTTTATTATTTTTCCATAGTTCTCAGCCAAATTTTATAATAAAATATAATCACAAATTTGGCCCCCTTCCTGATGATGGCGCACCCCTCAAGAAGAATCACTTAAGTTATAATTTAACATTATAACTTTATATTATAATCATTAAATAATTAATATTTAATTAATGCAATTAAATATCAATATTTCTCTCGTTACTCATCCAGATGGTATCGGATGAGGTGAACGAAGTGATTAGAATCTTTAAGCCATCTTGCTAAAATGGCAGGGGTCCCATGACACTGCCGAGGCTAAAAATAGAAACTCAAAGCGTCTCTCGGTCGAGCCCAAGCGAAAGCCCTCTTGATCAAACTCACTTGGCCGAAGGGAGCCAAGCTCAGAAGTGACCCTCTATCGATCTATGTTTACAGGATTGCATAATAGGCTAACTCTTACGAACTCTGATGCTCGCCAAAAATGGGGACATGACAGTCCGCCCTCCTTGACCCCAAGCAATCTCCACTGCAAAGAAACTCCAATCCTCAGGAGGCCCAAAAGAAAACTGTGAAATGTCCCACACATCAGGAACTGTCTCCTGTAGCATCAACAAAAACTCAACTGCGCAAGCTATCCCGGATCCCAAACCCAGAGTGAAAGTCTGTCGTGACTGTCATCCTCAGACGCCCACTGGCTCTATTGCCTCCAACTTCACCGTCGAGAATAGTGAAGTAACCCAGTGGGACTCATACCCGAACTGTCACCACCTGGATCCCAATACAATGAATTCACATCCATCTGTCATGTGGAGAAAATAACTTCTAGAAGCATCTGCTACACTAAATCTCTCCCTGTCCTCTGCTAAACCCTCATGGATGTGATAACTGACCCAGCCATCATGCCAACTAATACCATAGTCGCCCTGTAACCATGTACCCGTATGAAAAATCTGCGACATAGAAGTAGCAAGCCCTATCGAATACATATCAGCATGATGGATAACTGACCGCTGTCCCTGCAAGTAATACCCCGCAAACTGCTGAGTCGAGTACCTGCATCCACTAATCCCATCTTGTGAAGCTGGTAACTCTGTACACAGTAATGAATTACGCCCCTCGACTGCATCAAGAGAATCACCCTGTGCACAAGAATGGTGCATCGAATACAAATCATGTACAAGTGGATCAAAGGAAAAACTATAAGCACTCCTCACCGTGTACACCCCATTAAACTCCTCTATGAGTCTTGTTTGGAATTGCGATGCACTGGAACAATCCCAAACACTACGATCATCACCCAACCTGGAACTAGTATCAAGAGTACGATCAGCTTCCAACTCGAAGAGTGGGTTATCATAGATTAAACCACCATCAAATTCAAATAATGGATTATTCACAAACTGCACAATCACTCCATACTGATCTGAATCATCCATCTCTGAATCGCTGGAATAATAAATCGAATTGTACTCCTGACTTGGCTCAACCAGCTGCCGATCATAATCAACTGCATCGGATAACATGATTGATTTGCTTCCAGGAGAGGGAAACAAATCAGCATAAGAACCAATCTCCCAACTGGATGAGACTCTGGATATCTTCTGTGGAGATGGACAAGTGTCGAGGGTTGTCACACAACTCTCTAGTGAATCAACAACCATGTCACAGGAACTATCAATGATCTGCCCTGCATCACCTATCATGGGACTAATCTCAAGAGAACCTGGTGCAACGCGTAGCCCACTGCAACTCTCATCTAGTGCACTCATCCCATCTGTATCCACTGCTCCTGTAACCGTGATGGATGTAACCACATCCTCAACATATCCCTCACTGCCATGAACCATGGGTGTATACTCCTCACCAACCGCTGCCATGGAAATCTGAACTATATCCAAAGATGGTGAAGATTGTGCCAAACTCAACGCCACGGTAAGCTTCTCAATCTGTAACTGTGACTCTCGAAGAGCCAACTGGGTGCTATGCAATGTATCCCTAGTCACCTCAAGCTCATGAGTGAGCTCATCGATCTGCTCCTCCTTTCCCTTCAATGCATCATAACAAATGCAATCCCACTCGAGAAGAAAATCCCTGTCCGCAAGTAGTTTTAGGTAGTTTTGTTTCATCATTCCAATTGCTTCTCGAAGTGCATGTATCACTACAAGGGAAAAACCACTATCACCGTGCTCACCCGTCATAGGAGTACTCAATCCATAGGTAACCAACATCTGACGTGCAACATCAAAATGCTCAAGGGTTGTGGCAATCATATTGTCATTCACTTGTAGTTGCCCAACCAAATGATGAGGATTCTTGATATCTTGATAGGATATAAGGTTATCACATTAGACTCGCCAATCCAGACATGGTTCCTGATTTTCAAATTGAAATGCAAATTTTACACTACAACTATCTACGAAGCCATATAGTGCCCAACCCCAAACCACACCTCAAAAACTTGTGACTTCAAAAAGGAACTCCAAGAAGAGAAGATAAATCAAGATGACAATAACATCAAATTTACTATTGAGACAAATAACCAAAACATTCAAACAAGAACACAAATCATAAAACTAAATGGACCTCTCACAACTTGGAATGTTGAAATCATAAATAGAGTTAGCTTCATTTTAACACCCTTGTAAAGTACCCAAGGAAATTTAAATCCAAGAAGTGAAATTCCAAACAAATGAGCATACCAAATGTAATCTCATCAATAAATCAAAAGACATTAACACCATAAAAAAATCTGGATGTTCGAGCATATAGAAAATAATTTAGACAGCACAAGAAAAAGGGGACACATAAGTGAATTTAATCACCTCTCACCACCACATGCCACTAGCAGTGGGAACAAAGAGCCAACCATACTTCATGGGTACATTCCCAAGATAAAACTTACTAGATTGGAAACCACGACAAAAAGGACAATATTCAAGGTTAAGAAGACAGAAATCACCTTCTTACCATGTGGATTTAATTTCCTTCTTTACCCACCACATGGAAGCCAAGACAAAAAGGACTATGTCAAAGGTTAAGAAGACAAAAATCACATAGATGGATTTAATCACCTCTCATCACCACTTGCCACTGTTTGTGGGAAAAATGACCCAGCCATACTTCATAGGTGCATTCCCAAGATAAAACTTACAAGATTGGAAACTGAGAGGAGTATATTCAAGGTTAAGAAGACACTACAAGGCACATTCTTTACCCAATAGAACCTAAATTCCTATTCTAAGCACACAAACATATACGAAACATGCAAATCATCAATCAAAACATTGAAATAAATAACGCCTAAACTATTGAATTTTATACATGAGGTATAAATATTTGGATCAGTCCCACCCCCAAAACACCTACCTTGCAACTGGGATAGTAATAAATAAACTAAAAGACAACAACATAGACAAAAACAAATACTAGATTCAAACAACCAATTGTGAACAATAAATTACTTACTGGCAAGTCACTTGTCATCCACAGATAAGTAAATTCAAAAGAAGATATGATGCATGGATCCTGCTCCCTATACTGGAGTCTCTTTGTGACATGGAACAAGAAAGCAAAAGAACCAATAGTGTTAAGTTCATCTTAGTATTGCCATATCAACATTGCAAATAAAGGGATTCAACGCCACTGGTCAATTAGAAATCACCTGATACATCACTTAGCAGCTCCCTACCATAATAAATGCTCGAATGCACATAGAAAACTAAAAGGCATAGAATCCTTTTATAGAAGAAATTAAATGCCAAAATACTAAGAAAATAGGTTTGCACAAAACATCAATTGTCAGAAGGCCTTAAGCCACCATCAACTCTAACTGAGACTGATGACAATGTAAGGAACACAACAATAGTAATACCCATTGTCAGTGGAAACAAAATATATGAACTTTTTTAAGAATCCCAGGACTACTTAACATTTGACTAAACCGCATCACAATAGAAAGGATTTCAAACCCATAAAAGATATAAAAGCAAATGCAAATCATGGTTCCAACAACAAGCAAAATCAACTATAATTTTTAACAATGTATATGGCATAAGCAATACACATGTGATAAGTGACATACAAAAATTATGAACAAATAAAGCCCTGAATGGATACCAATCTTTTCCCAGATCTTCTTGAAGCATTCAAATCAATAATTCATCTCATACGTCTGATGGGTCTTTAAACTACAGCTTATCTAAACACCTAGTGCATCAAACATAACATGGAGTTGAGTAACGATAAGGAAATAAGTTTTAGGTTAGTGCAACTTACCAGGATATACACGCAAAGCTTCAAAAGCTGCAGATATGCTTTCAGAATCTGCACCAAGCATTATGATGTGACCACCCGACAATCCATCACTTTTGTACAACTTAGCAAATTCAGCAGATGACATCTCAGACTCGAAATTAGTAATCAATGTTGAGCTTTCTCCATTTAAATCATGTAATGTTGATCCAACAATTTGTTTAACTTTCCCCTGAAAATTTTCTCTAAATCTTGTCAACGGCCCATTGTGATAGTCTCCAAATAATGATCAATTTCCAGGCACCATTTGACATCAATGCTTGAATAATCTTAAGTAAAATGTGTAACATCAGAAACATGGAAATATGCTAGTAAAGTGCAACAAGCATTGAAAATCTTAACGAATATCAAGCAATTAAACAGACTTCCAGAAAACAATCAGCAGATGTCTCTATTTTTCAGTAAGGGTTCATATTGTTAGGTATAAAAAATAGGTTCATGCTTTAGCTAGAAATTTTATATGCTCTGTATTTTCTGCCCATGTAAAATCATGAAATTTACATTAATGGATGAAAAAAATACCATAAATAATGAGTGTAAACATGAATACACAGTTCAAATCATCAGTTAAAAAAAGTTCATTTACTCTTTAACAAGTAACTTTTGCTGGTTTGTAAATTGTAATAGTATTTTTTCTCTGTGTAAAATTGAGAGCAAAGTACTTGGCACAACTAGAAACCAAATTTTCTTCTATTGCCAAAAAAATCTAAAACAGAGATTTTAATTTATGTTCCTATTTTCAAATCAAGATATGCATTTCAACTGCCATGCACTCCAGATTGGGTCTGAAAAAACTCCATCTGTAGGAGGTTTTGAGGAAGTTAATTAATATTTTTTATGATATTTATGTTTTACAAACATCAACACCAAGAGATTCAACTTACTGAGCATGCATATAGAATTCACATCATCGCTTACAAAAGTATGTTTATCCTTTAACAAGTAATTTTTCTAGTTTGTATATTCTTGTGTCAAAAAATAAAATAAAAACAAGGATTCTAATTAATCTTACTCATTTTAGGTTCAAATTATGCAATTCAACTACCATGGATGCTCAATTAACCCCGTCTGTAGGAGGTTTGGGGAAAGTAATTAACGTATTTCATGAGATTTATGTTCCATGAACAGTCAGTTACAAGGGGTTTCAACTTATGATATTCATCATAGATAACCTTAAAGGTATTTTAAATACTTGTAACAACAACATTCTATTTTGATACACATATCAGTGAATTCCCAGACTCACTGGGCACTCACCAGACTCACAAGGGCTCGTGAGCCCTGGCAGTCAAACTTGGATGCATAAAACCACCTAAAATTGAAAAAAAATTAAAATATGAATTTCTAAACAATAAAAAGCCAAAATAAACACACAGTTAAGACCTACTTACAGCTCTATGGTTTCAACACTTGCAGCTTTTAAAGGGTTTGGAGTCTAGCTTCTTGGAGGCTGGTCAAAATCAATAAAATTATGAAAAATGGCATGCACTATGAAGTCCTTGTGGCTTCAAATGCCATAATTTGGACTTGGTGGTGGGGACTCTGCCCCTCAACCCCAACCTATATTGTGACAGGGAGCTCCAGACCTTGCTGAGGGCTGCCACCCCCAAATATCTGCTCTGGTTTTGAAAAGCTAGAAAAGAAAAAAATCCTTTTGGACCATGTCAAATGGCAAAGTGACAATTTTTTATTCTCTCAAGTTTTTTCCAATTAAAAACCAAGTAATTGAACTACAAGTATACTTATGGTTTACCAAGTCAATCGCAATCTCAAGTAATGTTACTATTATGACTGCAGCAGCAATGCAGACCTGTCTGAGATACAAGCTCCTCACTACCATAATTTATGACTCCATATTGCAATTTTTGTTTTTGATGCCTTGGATATCATAATCAATGAGTTTTGTACAGCTAAAATACTTAAGAATATTCATACATTTATAATTGATGTTTCCTTCCGCGCAAATCTACTTTTGTACTCGTTTGATCAATGTATACTTGTGTATGTGATCAAAGTAGATTCTAATTGATAATTTTATTATGCCTTCTGTTGATGCGTGTTTTGTGACACACCCAACACTTTAGAATAAAGAAAAAAAAAGAATGCCCAAAGGCAGCTTTATCCTCTCTTGAAAAATTACCTCTTATGCTAAGATTGCTAGAAAGATCATACGGTAATTCCAATGTTCCGGTTTGGGGGATGGACAAGCTCAATGGATGATGTGATATGCTGGTTTCACAAAGGGACCTTGAAATGAGGAACTTACTCAAAGTAGGGAGTTGGATTGATGTAACGTTGAACGCTCTTATGTTTTTGGGATTTTCAGTTTAGGATAAAATAAATAAGAAAAAAGGATGAGGGTAAAGGAACTAGATTTATGCAGAACTAATCCTATGAACTTCGGAGACAAATGCTGGATAATGGAATTTAAACCAATCTTTGCTTCGCCAAGCACGGCACTACAACTAGACAAAGACGGTGCAATCTTCAAGGGTTTACGAAAGATATCCTATTACACTATATCACCATCAATTCGACCAATGCATATAGATAATAGAACTCAAATTAAGCAATTTTAATGTTCAGACTAACCTTGCACATCAAATTGAAAATCATCCAATTGAAAAAGGTATGAACTAATTCCACTTTTCCAACACTATCAATCTTTCATTCATCTAAAATACTTGAAAACAAATTTACTCTATTTTGAAGAAATCAATGAAACCATGCGGGCTCATAGAAATAATAAATGCTCAACTTTGAATCCACTTATTATTTAAACAGCAATATTGCAACAATCTCATCAGTCTCTCCCTGAATAAATGAAATGAATGGGGTTTATATAGGCACCCCAATTACAAAGCAATGGCCAAGATTAAATTTGAAATCAACGGCCAAGATCAAATTTGATAAACCCTAACCCTAAAAGCATAACAAACTCAAAGACACATGGCACAAGCAGAACACGCCATTTGGAGCATGGAAAATGGTGACACCTTGCACTTCATTCGAGCAAGTGGGAATCCAGAATGCAATTCCCTTTGGATCGCTCCCTAGCTGCAAATGCAAGAAATTTGGCTAACACAGAATCAAGTTCCTCCATTGAGATATTCGGCACAGAATCCAGTTGCATTCCAATCACGTCCAAGGTCTCCAGGCACTGAGTGAAAGTTCCTTCCCATCTAGCCTCCTGCTTCTGAAAGTTCTCCATGAAGGTCAAAAGGGAAGACATATCATCAAGCTGATTCTCTGTAATAATTTGCACTTCCTTGAAGTAAATGCTCATCACACTTTTCTTCAATCCTTCTAAGTCTAAGCCATTCGTATCATGATGTTCTTGTCCTGTTAATCCTTCAAGAGAAGTGAGGATTTTGAACTGAATTTTCTCAATCGTGCTCCGTATAGCAGCACATTCTTCTTTTATTCCATCATATGTCTTCTTTTTGGCCAACAAGGAATAATACCACCTGCTGAAATCATACGAGGCTCCTTCTTCGACAACACCTTCCTGGATCAAAATTTGCAAGGAAACTTCTTTTAGAACCCTCAAACGAGGTATCACTTTGTCCTGTACATACTGGAAATCTTCCCAATGGTCCTCAACTTGACTCACTTCAGTTATCAGCAGTGCAGATCTGTCATAAGTTTGGGCGCACTTCTCCAAGAATTGCTCCATTTGTTTTGAAATATTGGTAACCCAACTCTTGGTTGCTTGACTCGTAATCCTCATAGCCTCAAGGACATCAACGGACTCCGGAGTAAGAGATGACGGTGGAATAAAGGCTGCATTTTCCTGACGCAAAGGGGCTGTTAGCTGCTGAATGAACTCTATCAGCCTTAGATTTTCTAATTCCAACCTTTCCTTCTTCTCTTCTGTTTTATCAAACTTTTCCCTGATGGCTTTGGAAGTGTCCGCCAACTCATGGAAATCCTGATCTATTGTCGTTGGCCCAATGTCCAATGTTGTAACTTCATAATCCATAGGAGCAATCTGATCTCTTAGCTTGTCAACTTTCGGGACTGCCACCTGTAAGATCCTGGATCCTGTATCGTTCCTGGTAATCTGAGAATATTTCTTAGGCCTCTTTGGCGTTTTAGCCTTGCCAATCCTTTCTAGGAAGTCCTGTATGCTCTCAACTGGTTGAACTTCATCCAGTGGTCTGGACTTCTTCTTCAAACTTTCAGTTAGCCAATCCGGGATTGTGGATAATTCCATTCCATCTTCTAACTGAACATCATCATTAACCCCTTTAAGAGCAGAAATTACCTCATCTCCTAGTTCTTCATTGTCCTCAAGGATCTCAGTATCTCCTGCACCTTCAATCATCAAAGTATCATTTCCTTCCAAACACTCCGTGGAGGCTTGATTTTGGAAAGAATCTACCTGTTCTAACTCTTGAAACTGAATTTCTTGCTCATAGCTTGGCTCGATATCAACAATGGATACATTTTCGATTACTCCAATTGACAAAGTCCTTGAAGATGAGGGATTTTCAGTCACCTTTTGCTTCTTACTCTCCAGTTCCTCATAAGCTGACTCCTTTTCCTCTAGTTGAAGGTTTCCACTTACTACCTTCCTCTTGCTGGGATATGCAGATTCATCAGGATTTTCGCCAATTGCTTCCTCCTGGCCATCCTTATTGTTCAATGTGGCGTAAGTAAGAGAAATTCCTTCCTTCCTCAACTTGCTGATCTGACCATCGACCCATTCCCTTGAGTAAGCAAAAATGTCCTTCATCAATGTGTTCAAATTAGCCATCTCAGGTTGTGTCCAGTTAGGCAATAAAATAGGCTTATCTTTTTCTTGTTCAAACTGAGGGTGAATGTAGTCCCCGTTGTCTTTCACTTGGTCAGGTATAGGAAACAAATCGCACCTTTTCACAAGTTCAACTGGAATTCTTGACCAAGCCTTCTTCCTTACTCCATACTCGTCCATCAGGTTAGACCAGTAATCTTCGATCTGCATAACATGAAGGGACTTCTTCCCATGCACTCTCAGGTATGGGTCATAATCGGACCTTGGATTATAGGTGCTGAACTTGTAAAATTGCAACTCTACCCCTGCTGTTTTGGCTGATTGTAACGAAGGACAGACTTCTAGCATTTTTCCAATTGCAACCGGAAAATCCACTCCTTGTTTGTTCCTCTTCGCCTGAATGGAGTCTACACATGCTAGTTGCCTTGCTACCTCAAGCATAACAATTTTGTCTGTTGGGTATCGAGGAAGTCTGTACGGAGCATCAGAGAATCCATGAATTCTTATATAAGTAAATGTCGGAAACTGGATAAACCAAGACCCGAACTTGTCAAGCATTGCCATAGCTTCTTTAGATAGCCTTCTCTGCACTGTTCCTTGAAGAACTCGTGTGATGTACATGAGGAAGGCGTCATTTGTTATTTTGAAGTTGTCCCTGTAATGTAGCTGGAGCTGCGGGTAACAATCATATGATTTGAGTTGATCTTTCCGAAGTCCCACTTCGCCTTTACAAATCAGTCCTCTGTACTTAGTGAATCTTGCTAGAATATAAACCACATAAGAACTCATGTAAAAGGTTTTAGTTTTTTCAAGGTTTCTCAACTGGAAATCGATATTATCACTTATTAACTTGGCCCAATTTACAGCCTCCATTCCCAATACGATTTCCTCCACGTATGAAAACATCCATACCTCAAAGAAGGCTCCCTGAGAAGTTCCCATAACTCTGTTCAGCATGTGAATCATATCACTGTATTCTATCTTAAAATCTGTGCAAATTAGTCTCTTTGGCAACTTGGAGCGATGCCTTTTGGGTTCTTTAATCCAGTTGGAATTGATGATGTCCAAACAGGATTCCTTGGCTTGATCGAACATGGCCTGTGATTCTTGCTGAGTCCTGTTCAACATTTTCCGGCGATGGGGAATACCAAATACTTCCCTGATTGAATCCTCTGTGAAATAAGCCAAGGTGATTCCATTCGGAGTTTTAATTGATCTTGTTTGAGGATTGTACCTTCTGGCGCATTCAACCATTAACTCATTGCACTGAACCGCAGGCGGAAATCCTGCTGCTTGATGGAGTCCAGACTTAACAATATTTGAGGCGATAGGAGTAGGCATTTCGTTTTCTGTGCCAAACATCCTTCTCTTGTGCTGAATCGCATTAAATTGTTCAAAGTTTGTATCTGTCACTTTCTTCCACTTCGAGGATAACTGGGATTCTGGATAAAATTCCTTCAGGACCTCCTTGACTTGAGCTTTTCTGACTCCACCTCCCGCATTCTTCGGAGAAGACATTGTGCCTGTAAGAAACTCGAAGTTAGAGAATTTTTTAAATAAATTTGCAAAAAGGCGATTTCTTGGCTGGAGAAATTTTGAAAAATTAATTAAAAATCCAGAACTTGATTAAAGGCTGCATGAAGAATAAATTCTTAAATGAAATCGATTTGCCTTTATTATTTTCAAAGAGCATTCGTGGAATTTTAAATAATCTTTTGGATTTTTATGGTTTGTACTTGAAGTTTTCTCAAATCTTTAATGAAAAATCCAATTCCCCTTTCAAAATCGCCAAAGGTAACCTGCAGTTGTTTGAAGAAAATCTGGAAATGAAGAGAAAAAATCCAATTCAATGTTCTGGAACTCAAGAAAAATCCACTTGCAGTTGAAAAAAGACGTCTTTTCTTGGGAGAGCTTTGCCTGTGAAGAAAGTCGACTTTGTAAATAATAAAATAATGAGCTCACTAGATTGTCTTTTATAATAAAAACCTTCCCAAATTGTTTTAGGTCGATTTCTTTCTCTCATTGGTTGCATTTTGCTTTAAAAACGAAAAAGCAATCTTATCCTGATCTTTGACTTTTCAAACAAGGCGTCCCTTTTGGCTTGGTGATTAAGTTTTAAAATAAAACTTAAGTTTTTCTTTATTTTTGCCTTTAGCAAAATTCGACCTTCAACTGGACTTCTTGACTTTTCAACTGGAATTTTGACTTCTCAAAGTGACTTTGCCTTAGAAAAATTTCGATTCCTCCTTGAGAAAATTCGACTTCCAACTGGATTTTTCACTTCCCAACTGGAATTGCACTTTGACTCAATTTCCTAAAGTCCAGTTCAATAATTTTTTATGCCTTAGTCGATTTTCACTTTGTCCAACTGGAATTTCGAACTTTCCAACTGGATTTTCTTGAGGAATGCGAATTTTCCCAAATGGATGAATTTTACTTGGATTTTCCCTTTAATCAACGGATTTTCCAACTGGACTTTTTCAAGTTTCAACTGGATTTTCTTAAGGGCGTACCTCTTCCAGACTTAGGCGAATTTCACCATGATCTACTTGCTTTTTACTTGATTTTTCAGTGATTTTCTCATGAAGGCACGATTTTGTCCAGTTGATTTTTAACCTTTGCATGCGCTTTTTTCTTGCTTTTCTCATCTTGCATGCGCCCTTTCTCACCTTGCATGCGCCTTTTCTTACCTTGCATGCGCTTTTTCTCTGCTTTTCTCATGATTTTTCGATCTTTGCTTGATTTTTGCTCGCTTTTTAGTTCCAAAAATGGAAACTTTTGACTCAAATGCCAGTGACACCTAGCACTTTCTAAAAATAGAAACTTACTAAAAATAGAAAAAAGCAAAAAAGCAACTTTCTAAAAATAGTAAATTCCAGATTGGGCCAGAAATGCCAAAAACGAAAAAAGCAAAAAAGCAAAAAAGCAGAATCCCTAAAAAATAGGAAGTGTCAGAATTGAGCGAAAGCACAGGCGATCCTCGTCTGCGAGGCCTTCTAAGCACTTCCATGACGTTTACGTTCAGTTTCGGGCTCAAACTCCCAACTTGGCTCGGATGATGACTCCAGACCTTGACATGAAATTCCCAGATATCAGAGACTATGAAATTGCTACTCAACGCTAAACCCTAAGAGCAAACCAGTGAGGGTCCCCATTTGCAATGGGGCGATGTGTGGAGTCTAACACCTTCAAGGATGATTTGAGTGAAGAGTGAGCAGGTAAAGCTTTAAATCCTTAAAAATTCTCTACATTTCATTGGTTCTAAGTTACCGGTCGTCAATATTAGACCCCGGATACGATACGATACGATACGGTTCGGATTCGGGATTTGGATTCGATACGTCTCAAACTCGGCTAGGATTCGAAAATAAGACTGCGGATACGTTTCAGATTCGTGGGTTGATTGCAAATTCGGCCAGGATACGGCGCGACGAATCCAAGGAGAATCCGCGACATATTTTAACGTCAAAACGCCCAGTTCGCATAAAAACGTGTTTTTTTTATCATTTTTTATCATTTTTTTGACCGGATGTTGACTTCTAAATATTTTAATATTCATTGCAACCCTAATTTCGACCTCCAAACACACTAAATAGGTAAAAACAATCTCATTTAACAATTTGTGAATGAAAAACGAGTTTTTTTGCCTCCATTGCTGAACTTGCTCACTTACTTGCACAAGCTCGAATAGACTTGAAGGCTGATCATTGGTTGTTCAAAGTTGATTGTTGTGCTATTCCTAAGCACTTGCAAGTGTTTGCCAAGATTCAAGAAGATCGTAGAGCAAGATTTGTTCAAAAGAGGTAGGTTTCTTTGAAGTTTTTTGATTTTTTTCTTACATTTTTTTTAAGTTTAACAAATGAACTATTTTGTTTTGTTTTTATTGTTTTACTTTTGTTGATTGTTCTCATTCTTTTAAGTTTTTTAGTTTCAAATTTCAATACCAAAATTATTTCAATCTGTTGTGCCTTGGCCCTTAGGTATTACAATGGCATCTGCTTCTAACTCAAGCCAATCTCGTTTCAAAATAAATGCAACCTCTCCCCTTTGGAAATATGTAGAAATGGTTCAACAATGTCCAGGTGGTGGAGTATTTATTTGGATTTGTGGTCATTGCAAAATTCAATACACGAGCTCATACAGTCGAGTGAAAGTCCACTTGTGTAGGATCCCTGATATTGGCATCAAACCTTGTCCGGGACCTCCAGAAGGTGATGGCAAAGGCCTTGCAGATGACATAGTGTTGAAATATATTGCTGAGCAAGAAAAAGCAAATCAAAAAGCTGCTAGTCTTAAAAAAAGCCATCCTTTGAGGAAAGGATCTCAATCCATGAAACCCCCTACACCACCTACTTATATTCCACCTACAGAAAGCCCTCCATTTATGAACATCCCTCAAGAGCAAACCGTGCCCTCATCAAATAAAAGATCTAAGGGACTGTTGGAAGCTTCATTTCAGAATGAGGCAAGAGAGATTACTGATCAAGACATAGCAAGATGTGTCTATGCCAATGGATTGGCATTCAACGTTGTTCGTTCACCATATTGGCAAAAATGGTGAAATCTATTAATGAGGTTCCAAAGGGGTATAAGAGCCTAGGTTTTGAGAAGGTGCATTGCACGTTATTGGAGAAAGAGGTGAAACATGTAGCAAACTCTTTGA
>VDFB02007613.1:0-31049 GCA_007258455.2 Sequoia sempervirens | reverse complement strand
TCTCAAATTTTGCTTTTAACTTTTCATGGTAACCCTTGAGTTCCATAATCCACCTTCAATCTCTTCTAAGAATGGTGTCTTAAGCTGTGACTCGCATAGTATAAAGCAAGTCCTTCATACCTTCCATTGTTCCAAACCACCACTCACTGCCTTGCTTAAAATGTTTCCTCCATAAGCACAATAACATGTTTTAAAATCATGGTTGCTAGTGATTGACCATTAAGGTCACCACTTTCATCAAGATACAATGATATTTTTGTCTTCAAACTCAAGGCATTATGCAAGATAACATTGTAAATTATTTGTTGTATACGATTTGATTTTCTTGCACATCTACTACTTTTTTAATTTCCTTTAAGAATGGGTATTGCACCCTCAGTTGCAATCTCAAACAATTCACTCACTATCACTTGAAGATTCCTTTCATGAACATCCTTCTATAAAATCAAACTATGCCCTATAGATTTCCTACTTACTACAGGGGACTCATTGTTTCATGGTATTTTAGATCTTAAGATCCTTCAACCTTATTGACACTACTTCACAGTCCACAAGCTGTTATTCACTATTCTCCCATCTTTGACGAGTCTCAAAACACTGCTCAAACATGCAATCCACTACCTCCATTATACATTAATGGCTAAGAAGAAACTTTGAACCTATGATTACCACTGTTACTTCATTTGGAAAGTCATTCCCTGATTGCATTTGCCTTGTCTAACACTACCAAAAGCATTTGAAAAACCCTTAAGGTTAGCAAGGGGGTAAGGAAACTCACTGTTAAAATCTCCACTTTACTATGCAAGGTTTGAGCTTTATTATCTTGTCACTGCTCAGCCTCTTTTTGACTGTCACATCTCAAGTGATTGTCATTCTTCTTACCGTAGATTGCATTTACAAATGTTACTAAGCTACATAGTGTGCTTGTTATTGGCTACAATCTTTAGATTGCAAGATTTTGTTATTAGCTACAATGTCTCAATCTTTCTGGTATTGCAACCTCACTAATCCGCTAGAGTTATTGTTTATGTTTCTATGGAGGCCTAGGGTTTGTACCCTAATCATGCTCTTACCAATGCTTCTGTTGGTATTTAAAAACAACCTTAAATCTTGGGTCAGAAAATTAGTTGTCTTAACAAAGTTGTGGTATGATCTTGGATTGTATCCTAGAGTGTGTGGGAAGCTTGTGTTTGATCATTAAGGTATGTAAACCTAATAAGGGAAATGTATCCTATATAGCATGGGTCTTGCTTTAATACTTTCCATAATGGTTATTAGCAGATCACATTATTATAGTTTGTGGTAACCCAAGATTGCATTCAAGTATGTAACAAACTTGGTTTGTAGTTGAAGTTGTACACTTTTAAGTAACATTCATAAGGTTTAGAAAATCTTGATCACTTTAGAATAGCCCATTAAACATGGTTGTGCTTGAATGCACTACATAATTGATATAACACAACCACTCTGCATACCTAGAGTTATAGGCTCTTTATTGCAGCAAGAGGTAATCACTCTTGGATCATGCTATAATTACATCGTAACCTGTTAAACTTGAGACAACCTGAATGCACCCAATGATGATTGAAACCTACATTATACAACCTGAATTAACTACATTATATGAGTGCCTCCATTTCTATCACAACATAGCCACATTAAACTTGGGTCACACATGAATGCATCATGTATTTGTTATAGCACAACTGTGCCACATGACCAATAGAGTTATGGATCACATAATTACAGTCACAAGAATCTGTTCCTTGGTTGTGATCTTATGGTGATTCCACACAAAAAATCTGGACATGAAATTCTCAAAACCCTAAACCTCTAAAAATGAAATCTGATGAGATGTTGCTTTAAAATATGATTTTCAAACCTGGAACTACAAATCTGACTTCACAACTGAATTATGCAAAAGACAATGACTACCCTCAACCTGGCGATATCTTCTTGAATTTTTCTAATTTTCCCAAGAAAATCATCCTTAGTTCTCCACAAACTATCTCAAGTAGAGCAAAACACTGTCGTAATAAATCAGTGAACTCACTTTTCTTTATGTTGGCCACAATTTGATTTTTTTCTTATTTTTCATATTTGTTAAAATTTCGACGAAACTGATAGTCGAATTTTTGACGAAACCCAGGTTCATCAAAATTTCAACTAACGTCGGGGATAAAATTTTAAAAAATTGAACATTATACATCAAATTTTACAAGCACCCGACGATACATCAAATTATACATATTTCGGCATAAATTTTCGTTGGATTTTGCAGTTAAATGAGTTAGTGAAATTATAGATATCAAGAATGTTAAATAATGTTCAAAATTATAAGAGAAATAGATTACAAATTTATTAACCAAGTCAAAAAAAAGTTTGAATGCATCCTTGAGGTAGGTGTAAAAATAAATAAAGTGCTTTCCCTCTTAAATTGTGAGGAAAGAGTCTCATAAGGTATACATTGATATAAGGCAACTTCTTGGTATGCCACAAATTTTTTTTTGACATGATAGTAGGGGTCTCCCTTTCCCTTATATTTATAAAAAAATTGTATCTCAAAATTCTTGGATAAGTAGCATTTCTATTGATCAATTGAAGGGGTAGGGACATAATTAACCAAATTTATATATTTATTTTTTGTGCAAGATCCTTGTTACTTATAAATTTCAAGAATATTTTTAGAGTTTCGCTTGTAAATTGATCTTCAACATTAGTTAAAAATCTAAGATTCCATGTCTATCATTCTTTGAGAAATACAAAAATGAATTTAGTTTTCAAATAAAGTTTACCATCTTTTTTCAATTGTAAAAATACAAAGCACTTAGATCCCCTTGATGCTCGACGAATACAAGACTTTGAACAATTAGGTTGAGTACCTACTAGAAACTTCACCCGATGTTATTATACAAAGCATACCTTAGGAGTCTTATTCTATTATTACATAGAAGGTTTCACATTTCATTTTTATCTTTAGATAATACAAATCACTAGTGAAAACACTCCATTTGCAACTTTTAATGACTTTATTTTAACATTTTTATGAAAGTGGTTCCTAAAATATTTAAGTAAATTTTTGCAAGAATTTTCAAAAAATTCTATTAAAAAATTGTTTCTTCTTGTGTACTAATATTAATGATGAAAAAGCGATTGAATGTTAAAAAATATTTAAAAATAATAATAAAAAAGTTAATGAAGAAGTCATAGATGCTAGAAATAAATCACATCCAAATCAAAGATGGGTTGGTCTTATAGGGACTAGTACCTCAATGGTAGAGTATTTCAGTAGCAAATGGAAGGTCCTAGGTTCGAGTCCTAGCTAGTCCATGAAAATCTCAACACAATACCAAAACTAGGCCAAGAAAATAGCCCCAAACATTATATGGAGTGCCTTAAAGTGGGTGTTGAAAATAACCACATCTGAACCAAAGATGGGCTAGTATAAGAGCTAATAGCTCAGTGGTAGAGCACTCCATTAATACAATTGAAGTTCCTAGATTTAGAAAAAGATTATAAAAGAATTTTCAAAAAATCATTGATGTCACTAAAGTTCAATGAATGAAAATTTAAGAAGGTTTTCCACTAAACCACCTCCAAGACCAAAAGAAAACAAAAAACTCACAAACTAAACAAATCTAAAAAAAAGTAACAATGATCAACTCAAATTATCTTGAAAACTCTATAATATGTTTTTGTGTAAGGTTCAAATTTATAATTAACAAAGGGTATGAGATAGAGCTAGGGAGGAATAAATGAGAAGAGATAGATAAAGGGGAAAGTGGGGAGGGAGAGAGGGGGGAGAAAGATATAGAGATAAATAGGTATAAAAATGGAGAGAGAGGAAGAAAGAGATCTAAGGAGGAATATAAATATATATTATTAAATTATTTTAATTGTTGATTGCTTTGTATAATATGTTTATTGCTAATTTTTTTACAAATTGTGAGTTTATTATTAGGTTTTAAAGATTCTCTTCACTTCAAGATTATGAAACTCTCTAATAACCACACCAACCAAGGTGAAACCTTTTGGAAGAACTAATCTACATTAGTTCTATATTAGTAGAAAAAATAAATACTCAAACCATAAAACTTAAGAACTTCATATCCACTCTACTATTTACGGTGTTAATTATTACTTTATAATTAAACTCAAACTTTCTATAAATTTTTATTTGAATGGTATCCCCATATTTTATCAATTGAACATTCAATGCCATAATAATGTTATAATAATAAATATTTTTCTTATGTGTGTCAATATCCTCAAATAACCATGCACCAAAATTCTTCTTTAGGTACATTCCAAGCCATGTTCTAATAACAATCACCAACCTCATGTGATACATAATATCTTCTCCATCTATGATAATGACTATAAATGTTTTTCCTCATTATAGTAACACAAATAAAAATCCATTGATTCTTTATTATATTTATCCATAATAATTTCATAAACATTCCCTGCATTGAATTGTACAAGAAATATTAATTTAATAAATAATTTAAAAATACTATATAATAAGATGAAATATTAATTTTAATTAAATAATGCATATAATACATGTTTAAACTAGATTTGAAATATGGTCAAAGTCAATTGATGATTCCATCTCCATGAGTTGTAGTGTTCTTGAAAATTGATATATCTCAAGTGAGATCAAAGTACTAGAACACCATTCACCAAATCACTCTTTCAAATTACACTCATTCCAGGTAAAATCTATACATGAAGAATAAAAGTATGTTATTTGTTTCATATAAGTAGTCCATGAACCTTTTTTTGAGCTTCACTCAATCCTATCACTATAAAAATAACTTCATATTTTTCAATATTGGCTTATTATACTAACCGAAAAATATATGAACTATAGAATTTTCATTAGGGCCCATTATAAAGTTACACCATTCAATGATAGCTACTATATTTTTTGACTTCACACTATATTTATATTTCAACTCTTCTCATATTAGGGCTCTTTTAATACCTACTCTATCACCCTATTTTCCATTCTTGGAATCAAAGAATATTCATATATGATAAACACCACTCATCATATACATCTTGCACAATTACTAGAACATCTACGAGTACTTAAATTATGATGAATAGTTATTTGGCTATATGATAAGTTGAAAAATAATGTTCGTACCACTAAAATTACCATATGACATCTCAAAGAAACCTTGCATGAACTCTATAGAACGTGCATGATCATCATTAATAGAAAAATTATACTCCCTAAAAATATTTATTTTTATGTATTGTTAGACACATGATTGAATGCTATATGTATAAATATAACAACTTGACTAGAGTTGGAGTAATATCAATGAATCTCATTTTATGGTTGTAGTGTATAATTATTTATAATATATACAAATAAAATGATGGTATAAAGAGGAAATGAAACCTTTCATAACATGAGTCACAATTCCAACTATCAAGATCTATGTGTATATCCTTACACAAAATTCTCTCAAAAGATATAGTTATTATTACTTCATCATTAATTCACACCTCTTGGCCTCTTTATCATATTTTAATGTGTATGCAATTAACATATATTTATAAAAAAATAGAGGTTTATTTCTTATTACATGTGTATTATTTATGTATACCCGATCTTTTAAATGTTTCAAATCAACACAACTATCATATGTTCCATCCATGAATGATTTCTTATATAACACTTGTACACATACTCTTTCCCAAAAAAGTTTGAAATGAAATCTCTTACTAATCTAGACATGAAAAGTAATATGTATATGTTAAAAGCATCATAATACCAAAAAAATTCAATGTAGACCTTACAACAACTAGTTCATGTTTGAGAGATTTATTTTAACATAAAGAAAATGTTTTTCTATTTCAAAATACCTTTGAATAATTTTTATTTGAGGATAATGCTCTAAAAATTTGGAGACAATTTGTATTGATTCATTTTTATTTTTATTTTGTATAAAACATCTTTTTGTTTAGGTGATACTACTACTTTATTTAAAAAGATATTCAATTTTTTTTTTAAGGCTTCAACTATGACTTATAATTTTGAGGAGTCTATTAGAGAATATTCACATTCATTGTTATTCAAGTATTCAACTCTTTCACACCTCCTAATGGATTTCATTAGTGTTTTTATATTTAATTTTAATCTTCCAATTTTTTTCCTTATAAATTTAGGTTTTATTTATTTCATTACTTAATATAGTTGATGTAATTACATGCCATGTAGGACTACTATCTTTGATGCATGAGGTTTATCCCACTATTTGGTATACATTTTTTAGATTTTTTACAATAGATTTTTCACAGTTAGTATTTGATGTTCTTAGACCAAGGATCTTCATGATAGATATGAACTTAATATTTCTCATCATTTCAATAAACAATTAATATCTTCATTTTTGTATTTCAAGAAAATATTATCTATATTTTATTACCACTTATTTTATAAGTAAAATTGAGAATGTTTTAAAAAAAAAATAAAAAAAATCCTATAATTTTATTATCAATAATAGAAAATGGTTACATAGTATTAAAATACAAAACAAGACTAGGTAAACTACCAACTCAAAAGAAGAGCATTATAGAGACAATGGAATCTACAGATAAAAAGACTAATATGTAGTACATGGGTGGAAATGATTTAGGAGTTGCTAGTCAAGTTGGCATCATTAGAGGTAGGAGACAATTGTGGAATAGAGGGAGTAAGTTCCATTATAGGTGGAGACAAAGGAGGATGAGCTAGAGCGTGGCCTCTACAAAACTTGAGGGTATCAAAGAGCCTATTCACTCATTGGATTTATAATATTCTCATTACAAAATTTTAAGTATAATTCTCAACGGTAAATTTGATTAATTAAATATTTTTATCTTCATAATTTGGTAAGTTTTGTGTGTTTTCAATAGACTGATTAGCTAGTGTAATGTCTAAATTTATATTTGAAACTACACATCATTGATTGTTTGATTATTTATCGATTCAATTATTGTTTGAGATTTACTACACTATTAGCTTAAGATGAAAACTTAGATAATGTACCTTCATCTTTAAGGTTCAACTTCTTAACCACATAATTATTTTACATTCATTGTCCTTGTTTCTTCAAATTATTGTCTTTTGTGGCTTCAATAGATGCTTCAAGCCATACTTAAAATAAAAAAGATGATATATAGATTTAACTTGAAAAATCAATTTATTATTTTCATGAAATTGTCTCATCTATTATTTTTCCTTCACATTCTTGGCTTCATGCTCCTTTGGTGTTTGTGTTTTTTCTATTTTTCATAGATCAATATTGAATTCTATTTTATTCTAACATAAATTTTTAAAATAATAAAAATAATAATTAACAATTCATCAAATTCAAATAAAAATAATACAATCAGAATGTTTTGTGTCCATGAAAGAAAAAAACTAATCACTTGTGTTAAAAATGATTTAAATTCCTCAAAATACATAAATAATGATTGATAATATCAAATTCAAATAAAAACATTTATTGGAATCTTCTACATCAATACAAGACAAAAAAAAATAGTTACCTTAGTCAAAAAAATGATTGTAATCCCTCAAAATAATAAAATGTATAATTGTTTGAGCACATGGAAACATAGAGTATGTGGGTTTGAAGAAACAACTTTGTTATTTTTTTAGACCATTCCTCTAGAATTTTATGCCAATTAAAACATGTGTGCTATAAATTGCTTTGGAAAATTCCAACCCTTAAGGTGGGATTTACCTTGGACATTTAATCCAAAGGCTTAGATGTACATGTGATTTGCTCAAAGATGTGCTTTGTATAGAGCATACAAAATAAGGTAAATGTCAAGTATGCTCTTCATCAAATTTACAAATTTTTAGATATTATTTTAAAAATGATATAATGGCGCAAATCTCTATTACCTTTCTAATCATTTAATTTTAATTTTTTCGAACACATCAAAGTTTCCATCTTCAATTTTTTTTGGTAGTATCTTCATTTTTTATATAAAATCTACGTATAGATTTTTTGGTGTCTTTTTTATCTACTCATACAAATTTAAACCAAATTACATTTTTATGTCCTATACTCCATTCTATAAATATTTTTCTTCTTCTTCTTCTTCTTTCTCATAATTAAGTGAGGAGAACACTTATTTTTCTATTTTTCAAGATTGTTTCATTTTCAAAATTAATAAAAAATTATACATTCATTTAAAATTAGCAAAAAAATCAAGCACAAAATATGTGATATTAGTTAACTTTCCACCAAAGGGATTTATGAAATACTTAAGATAAATCAAAATTTTAGGGGGGGCACAATCAATGCTATGTTATAGTTTTTTTAAATAGGACCACTTTATATGTTTCTCTATTTGACCCTCTTAATCTTTACCATTTAAACAAAAAAAATAGTTTAGAAACTAGTTTCTAGGAACTAATTATCTTGTTATTATCACATATTAAAATTTTGAGTGTGAGTATCTTCATTTTCTCGTCTAAGATTAGTTTTTATTGATTTCAAGAAAAAAGTGGCTCCTTTTGACCCCCTTGTTGACCCTTGTTTTAATGCACATACCATGATTTTTTAAATGATTATTCCTTTAAAGTTTCTTGCAATTATAACACGTTTTCAATATTTCATGAAGACTATAAGAATACTTTTAGAGCTAGAGCCATGGAGTATAAATTTCAAGGAGTTGCCCCTATTGGCATTGGCATTGTTTGTCATTGATGTCAAAGGAAAATGTTGATTTGTGTTGAGGTCAGGTTGGTTGAGTTGTCATTGTTGTTAGAATGGTGTTGAAGAGAATGGTGTTGATGTGATGTTAAAGGGTATGTGCTGACATGGATGGTGGTGTTCATTATTTGCATGGGTTTATACAAGTTCATTGATATCATTGTGGTGTTCATGATTTGTACAAGTTCATGTTTCACATGGTTCATATTTCACATGGTTCATATTTCACAAAGAATAATGTTAAAGACATGGTGTTGATTTCACAAAGAATAATGTTAAAGACATGGTGTTGATTTCATGATGTAGACATCAAGGTTATGGTTATCAAAGGATTATTGCATACTTTATGTTTCAAATACATATTTCAAAAAAGCCCTAAAGATCTAGGGTTTTGGATTCTTTGGGATCTCTGATGTTAGTTCCTTCTTTCTCTATGGTTTGGAGATGATTGATTATTAAGAAGTTGAAGTCACAAACTAAATTAAATATGCCTATTCTATCGACCTAGTAGTTAAACAACTTATATTTCAATGCTTTAAAGGTATCAATGATTATTATTTAAAACATCAAGTGGTGGGAGCATAAGGTTTATGATTTAGTTTCCAATCTACACAACAACAAATTTTCAATGTTTTATTTTGACATGTATTTAATTGTCAGTGCTTGAAGTTGGTTATGTGTAGTTTTGCAATCACATTGATATTTGATGGTTCTTCAATTATGACTTTGAAAAGACTTTTTGACAGAATTTGCAATCATTTACATACATTGGGTTTGTGATTAACCATGATGGAACAAAGGTTAAATGAATTTTCAATTGGGGTTTTGATTACTATAAAAATGAGACTTGAGCACTATGTAGTGGGTTTAGAAAAATGAATTAATAACTCTGTAAATTCATTATTTGATAGTGTATGAACTGAGATGAATGATATGGATATAAAGAGATGCTGAAATCATACTGCCATAGTTGAGAAACTTTGATTGATTTATCAATTGAGTTTATTCATTTAATGGTGGAATGTGACTCAAAGAAAAAGGGTTTGTATGAGATGGATATAATGCATTAAAGTTTACCTTATCAGTTTTTTTGTTTTGTCCTAAAACATAGAGAAGGAAAGTTTTGAATGTTGTTATTGAGTAACCATGATCTTTCAAGTATGATCTCTTCTCTACACAAGTTCTATGTGATTAGAGAAATATTACAAGTGACTATGCAGAGGTGTCTTGAATAGATTGTGTATACACTGTACAAGAAGTTGAATACAATGTTGACAATGTGAAGTGATAGTCACTGTATTACAATGATCTAATTCCTTATTTAGAGCTTGTGACAGTTAGGATGTGTCCAGGGTTTCTTTTCTTGCACTCTTGTATGCATATAATAGAGGTTCATGATTGTCAGTGGTGTTAGTGGTCCAACTGTGATATTGGATTAATGAAATAATGATGAGATTTGTGTGAAGTTAGAAGATGGTGTTTGAAGTTGCAGAAACAGATCACACATGCAATGAAATGTATTGTAACAAGATAACCCCCTAAAGTTACATATTTTCTTTCATTGAAGATTGGTCATTAAGACCATGGAGGTTTTTCCAGTGAGGCAGTTGTATTTACCAGTGAGGCATGCTTGTAACTAGTGAGGTTCCTTTGTCAGCGAGGCATGTTGTGTAGCTAGTGAGGTATATTGTGTAGCTAGTGAGGCTCTGTAATCGGTGGGATTTTATTAAGCTAGTGAGGCAATTTTCTATGAGGGTTTTCCACTCATAAAAATCACTGTGTTATGGTTCTTTTGTGATCTATGTGGTTATCATGATTCATGCAATTTAGTCTTACAACTTCCTTTATCTACTTTGCAACATTTGAGTTTTCATGTTGTTTAAGGATCTACTATTGGCTATCACATTTGGTTACACTCTTGAAATTGAACATTCAATGATTACAAAGAGATTATGTGTTTTGAAAAACCATTGAATTGAAGTTGATTATTGAAACACTGATTCACCCCTCTCTCAGTGTTTCCCGTACTCCAACAACCCCACCTTCCATGATCATATCAATTCTTGAGAAGTCTCAATAACTTGGGTCATACTAACTTTGATGATTTTAGGAATAGAATCTATGGAGATACTAGAATAGTGAGAATAAGTTACATGGTAAGGAATGAGATAGAACAAACAATAGTCTTCCCCACTTCACTTCAATCCTTTGAATTGATCATGAAAATTATTATAACATTGGGAAAAAAAATTATGGGAGTTCAAGGTGAGGTCTTTTTGGATCTCAACTCTAATATCATTAAAAATATTTCAATCCCTCATCATGATAAATTAATTTTTAAAACTCACTAATAGATTGAAATTATTAATTAAAGACTGGACACATTCTTGAAAATATTGAATAAGAATTGAATAGTCAAGCCTAGGTCCACCATCCCAAACTTTCCCAAGTTATTGGTGATAAGTGATTTCTAAAAAAAATTAAAGATATGATAACTCTATTAAATATAAAAATGGTGCATTCATATACTAAGGAATTAACCCCTTGGATATAGTAAGGTTTTTTTTGATCATCCTAGAAGATACACACATAATAGACTAGGCACCCCATTGAGTGTCAATCTTCAAAAGAAATTGTCAAACATCCAAGAGACTAGCAGGTTCCACATGATATCTTATATTATGTACCTAATGGATAGGAAAGTAGTTTTTCTAGAATTACCAAGAATTGGAACCATTAGGGAAACTCGAGGATTAGTTTATCGTATTTGGAGCTTAAAGATAGTGAAAGGAGTTTCAAAAGAGAAAATGACGCCTTCCTATTTTACCTTATCAGAAGTATGGAAGTGACTATGAACAAATGGTGACTCTAGAGGCCACCAAAAATATTTTAAAGAAAGTAAATTTATTTATTCAATTTATAAAGTCTACTTACATCAGCATATAAGGATTCATTGGAACACTTATCAAATTTCCCAAATATGTCAGTGATAAAGTGGCACTTCTAGAGTTGAAAAGAGAAGTTTGTGAGATACAAAAACCTAGAAGAGAAGCATAGAACTAGATTCCATTTATCCATCACTATCAATGCTTAAAATTTCTCTTCTTTGTTACAAGCTAGGTCCTAAGATGAAAAATATAGAGATTAAATTTTAGCTTCATAATAAAAGAAATTATTTTAACCCCAAGAGGGATTTTTGATAAATTTTTAGGTTCACATCTTAAGCATGTTTCTCATGGAAGACTATTGGATAGATTATGATTCCTTTTTTAAGAATTATTACCTTTCAAATGAAATATTTTGGAATATCAAGAGTGCCTGATGAAATCACAAATAATGGTAAGGTTATAAGAGATATATGATAAAATATAAATATACAAATTTTTAACTCCTATATATTGGATAGAAGGGGAAGACTAATCACTTAATGAAATCAAAAAGTAAGTAATTGATTTAATATTTAAATTATTTGAGGGAAAGGTGAAAGAATTAGAAGATTCTAGCCAAAAAAATTTATAAAGAAGGGTCAAGAAGCAAAAAAGTTAAAGATCAAGGAGACATAAAAGAAAACGCTCAAGAAGCTAGAAAAATAGAAAGAGAAAGAACCAAAGAAACAAAAATAAAAGGAAAGGAAACTATCAGAAGAGAAACAAGTTTAGGAAGAAGAGTCCTCAAAAAGGAAGACAAAGATCACATTTAAGGTTAGGAACACTTCCAAATATAGATAGTATTTTTTTGCTTCTTTAGTATCTCGAGTTCCTACTTTATAAGTGAAAGTTCCAAGTCAAGTTTCTATCTTCCCCTCTAAATTTTTATTTCAACTTATGCTCTACTAGTTCCATTAAAAATCTCTAGACAAATTCCACCTCTATATTGTTGGCATATGGCTTGGGGAGATTGTTTCTGGCTTCTAGTGTTGTCATTGATGGAAACTGAAGTCATTATCTCGGTCCGCAGATCAATACCTACTTATACCAGCATGAAATAGAGAAGACAGTGTGTTACCGATAGAAAGCATGAAGAATAGGGTATCCAGCCAGTTAGTTGATCTATATTCTTCACCAAATCATCATTTTGTGTTGTGGATCCCCAGGAAAGTTTGTTAAGCATGTGTGTTACCTTATTGGTAAGTTTTGTGGTGTTGTAGCAATTGGTGTATGAGTTAGGAGATTCGGTAGAATGATTTTCTGTTTATTTTCTCATTATGGCCAACTCAATGAATGTAGCGTGTCACGAATGTATAAGGAGTAGTTGTTTAATTGTTTCTAAAGTTTGAGAATATTGTTTTGGGTCCCAGCTATGTCTTAGCCGACTTGTGTGGGTGTGCATTAAAGATTGCTCATGATTTGAGCCGACCGACTATTGGAGAATATTTCATGTTTTGTTAAAGCCGACTTAAGTGATTAAAATATTTGTTAGCAGATATATATATGAGATCGGTAAATCATTTTGAAGTGTGGATAAATGATGTACGAAGTGTAAGTGTGCGAAAGGGGTAGAGTAGATGTGTGAGAACGAATATCAGAAGATCTTTTGAGTGAATTTTGTTTGTGCAACAAAAGGATTTTTGTGTAAGTAGAGCAGAGCAGAGCAAAGCAAAAGTGCGAATTGGACAAAACGTACATAATCTGTTTAATGTGCTTCATCAGAACTAATCTCAGGAATTTGTAGATGCTATTTTCTCAGTTCAATTTTTTTTGTAATAACAAACATTTTGTAAGGCAATGAGCCTTCCTTATTTTGAGCAGTGAGCTCTAGGCAGTGTGCCTAAATGTAAGTGCATTCCCTTTTATTCATACTTTTAACAGAGTATAAATTGTGGATGAATCTCCACCGTGGTTTTCCCCCTAATAGGCCTAATAGGGTTTCCACGTAAAAATATTTGTGTTATGGTGTTTTGATAATCTTGTTCATGTGCTTGCATCTTTATTTTTGTTTATGTGTTGTAAATGGTTTAAGATCTGAATTGAAAGTTGAATTTGCTGAACACTGCTTCACCCCCCCTCTTAGTGTTCCTTGATTCCAACAATTGGTATCAGAGCTCAGTTCCTTTGTAGAAGTTTAATAGCTTGAGGTGGATCTTGGAATACAATGGACTTTGGTGGTATTCAACAACTTATGGTGGCACTTGATGATCTTGATTAGTCTAAAGTAGAAGTCATGGAATTAAAAGAAAATCTTGTGGATGCTGAGAAATTCATTCAATCATTGAGGGATAAAATCAATGAGTGAAGAGAAAAGAGGAAGGAACTCCGTGATCAGCTGAATCAGAAAGAAAATAAAAACTTGGAAGATGTTCACCTAAATTAGACCCTAAAAGAGATAACTTAAGAATGTGAAAAACTTGCTAGAAATAATGCTACTCTGAAGCTTGAGATGGAATCTGTGGCAATGAAGCTAACTAAGGAGATTGAAGAAAGGAAGAAGAATGAGGAAAATATGATACATTCTTTAAAAGAAAAATCTGAAGAATGCAATAGAGTAAATAGTGGATTCATTTAGCTAGAGATTGAATTACAACAATCTAGAAATAATGAACAAGAACTTGAAAGACAGATAGTTATTCTCAGTGATGAACTCATATTGCAAATGAGTACAAGGAGAAGTTTAGGATCAGTTCTTCCAAGCTTGATGAGCTGACTAAAGGACAAAAGGATGCAAATGATAAGCAAGGTCTTGGATATGAGAAGGAAGAAAGCTCTAGATCTGAACATAAAGATTCTAGACAAAGAAATCAGATGAACAAAGGCAAAAGGTATTCGGTAAGACAACCCAATGCTCAAAATTTTAATGGTTACTGCTTTGCTTGCAATAAATTTGTTCATATGGCTTCTCAGTGTAGAAGTAAAATAAATTCAAGTAGTCCATCATTTCTCGGTCAGTGTTTTAATTGCAAAAAGTTTGGTCACAAGTTAGTTGAATGTAGAAGTATGTTTTTCAGTTTAAGAAACGTTAAGTGCTATACTTGTGGAAGATTTGGGAATGTTACTAATCAATGCATATCAGGAGGAAATCAATGGAATGAGTGGTCTAGACAGAGAAATCCAGTGTGTTATAGTTGTAATAGATTTGGTCACATTACAAGATTTTGCAAGAACACAAATATGAACAGAATAGGTCTGGTATACAGAGGAAGAATTTCACAAAAAGATGAAAAAGGAAAAGGAAACATGACTGTGGAGGAGATAAGAGATCAGATGAAGAAAATGTGGGTAAAGAAGAGTGGATCTGATGAAGGAAATAAGCCCGTATCGGAAGCAGCCTCCGGTAATTCCTTCAGAAATTGATCTCAGGTCATTGGCCTATGGGGAGTTTTCAAGGAAAATCTTTTGGTCCCCTGTTGGTAGCTAGCACCGAAATGCAAAAAATTGTTAGTAGCTATGATAAAATTTTGAAAATGCATCAGTGATTGCTTATGCAGGAACATGAGAAGTAGAAGGTCCACAAACAAATTTTTCTTTTGTTGTATGAGAAAACAGAGTTATTGGAACTCCTAGGGAAAAGTATTTAATGTGGTGAAAAGGTTAGGTGCGCAAAGTTATAAAAGGTTATTTGGAACCCTCATTTGTCACCTTGCATTGAAGAAGAATAGAAGGAGAGCCTTTGTAGTGAAATCTTAAATGAGTAAAGCAAATTCAGTGGAAAATTCTTCAGGTATTTAAGTTGCTTGTAGAATTTTGAAATTTTGTGCTCAGTTGAAAACCTTGTTTGGTATGAAAAGTAAAATGAAGAAAATCAAAGGAACACTGAATTTGGATGATTATAGTAGTAGGAAGATCAGAGATGTAAGAAATTTTTTACCAGCCGGTGAATTGAAGTGGCTTGAAGGTGCGAAACATAAGAATTTGGACATTTGGAATGAGTTTCCTTATTTCATCAACTCGAAAGTGGTCAAGTTTATCTTGAATAGATTGGATGGTGATATCCTTACTCTGGATAAACCCTATCAAATTTCAAAAGAGGTGATCAGAAATCTAATAGGATTATGCAATATTGGAAATGTTCCGAAAAAGAAGTTGATTCAGAATCAAGTGGTTGAAACCCTAACCAAAGTGATAGGAGATTAGAGAGCTCTGGTAATTTCAACAATCAAAGATCCAATAATGAGGTACATTGCACACACAATTTCATATAAAATTTTCTTCAGAAATAGGGAAGGATCAACCTCAGCAAGCGCAACCTATATCGCTCACAAAATGATAATGGAAGATGGAGACTTTGATATGTGTGGATTGTTGAAGGATCAATTGATGGAAAATGTGCAATTAACGAAGGATGTAGATTACCCCTTCAGGTTTGGTACCTTATTTATATGCATTATGATGTATTTTCTGAATTGCTTGCCTCAGAATGATAATGTGTTATGGAAGGAAAATGAACCCATTTGTACACAAATTTTTAAACATTTCAATACTATGGAAAATTGTGAACAAGTTCATGAAAATTTCTTTAGAGAGTTGTTGGGAAAGTTTGGAATAGTTGGCATCTCTCTTCTGGTAAGAGCATTTGAAGTTGGGTCCTCTTCCGGTAAGGTAGAGAAGAAGCATAAAAGGGATCTAGAGTTTGCTGATGTCATTCCTCCAGCACACAAATCTCTGAGAACTGAAGTAAAAGGAAAAGAGAAAGTAATTGTGGATATACCAAATGAAGATTCTAATGATTACACTCCTAGAGATGAACCAAAATTAGTTGAACCAGATGTGATGATATCAGAAGAAAGCGATGAAGAAGGTGCTTTATTCAAAGCAAAGATACTGCAAATTGTTGAGGAGGCAGATGGAATGCAAAAGATTGCTGACATATGGTTAAATGGACCATCATATGAACATGACTTCATTGAGGACACTCTAGGCAGATACTTTGTGCACAATAACATCGAATTGGAAAGTTTATAGAATATACTTCTAGATGAATTGATTGAATGCATTAGGGATGCTATGGCCTCTGTGCCTCAAGACAAGAAAGAGGAAGAAGTAATTTTACATTTGAAGGAGCAATTTAGGTTGTCTCTCGCCAAACTAAAAAATAGAATGAATGTGTTAAGGAAATGCATTGACTCAGCAAATAAGGTCTACAATTATTGTCTTCAATGGCCTCATGTGGTTGGTAAATACAAGGACAAGCTGGAGCAAATTGAGAGTGAGTTGAACAAAATTGGTCAGGATTACAATATGTTTTGGGACTAGGATGAAGTAGCAAAGAACATAATTCCAAAATACCTTATCCAGATCATCAACCGAACATCTGAAAACAACAGTTTTTTAATAATTATTGGGATTGTTGTAGATGCTTGAAAAAATTTCTTCCGAAGATAAAGGATAAGTATAAAATAATTTTCTGATTTGTGCAAATAGTTGCACTTCAAATTTTGAATTTTTGAAAGGGGGAGTGAGATCTTAGTGAAGAATAAATTTGTCATTGATGTCAAAGGGGTAGGAGAGCAGTGAAAAATGCCTTGATATTCTAAGGGGGAGCAGTGTTTTGTTGTGTTTTGAAATTTTGAGTTTTGGTTCCGACACTTAGTCATTTTTCACTAAGTGTTTCCATCAATGCCAAAGGGTGAGATTGTTGGCATATGGATTGGGGAGATTGTTTATGGCTTCTAGTGTTGTCATTGATGGAAACTAAAGTCATTATCTTGGTCCACAGATCAAGACCTACTTATATCGACAGGAAATAGAGAAGACAGTGTGTTATTGACAGAAAGCATGAAGAACAGGGTATCCGGTCAGTTAGTCGATCTGTATGCTTCACCAGATCATCATTTTGTGTTGTGGATCCCCATGAAAGTTTGTTAAGCATGTGTGTTACCTTATTGGTAAGTTTTGTGGTGTTGCAACAATCGGTGTACGAGTTAGGAGATTCAGTAGAATGATTTTCTATTTATTTGCTCATTATGGCTGAATCAATGAATGTAGCGTGTCGTGGATGTATAAGGAGTAGTTGTTTAATTGTTTCTAAAGTTTGAGAATATTTTTTTGGGTCCTAGCATTGTCTTAGCTGACTTGTGTGGGTGCGCATTAAAGATTGCTCATGATTTGAGCCAACTGTTGGATAATATTTCATGTTTTGTTAAAGCTTCCTTAAGTGATTAAAATATTTGCTAGCGGATATATATATATATATATATATATATATATATATATATATATATATATGAGATCGATAAATCATTTTGAAGTGTGGATAAATGATGTATGAAGTGTAAGTGTGTGAAAAGGGTAGAGAAAATTTGTGTGAACGAATATCAGAAGATCTGTTGAGTGAATTTTGTTTGTGCAACATAAGGGTTTTTATGTAAGCAGAGCAGAGAAAAAGTACGAATTGGATAGAAGGTCTAGAATTTGTTTAATGTGCTTCATCAGAAATGATCTCAGGAATTTTTAGATGCTATTTTCTCAGTTCAATTTTTGTTGTAATCACAAACATTTTGTAAGGCAGTAAGCCTTCCTTATTATGAGTAGTGAGCTCTAGGAGTGTGCCTGAATGCAAGTGCATTCCCTTTTATTCATACTTTTAATAGAGTATAAATTGTGGATTAATCTCCATCATAGTTTTTCCCCTAACAGGGTTTCCATGTAAAATATTGGTGTTATGGTGTTTTGATCATCTTGTTCACGTGCTTGCATCTTTATTTCTGTTTATGTGTTGTGAATGGTTTAAGATCTGAATTGAAAGTTGAATTTGTTGAACATTGATTCACACCCCCTCCTCTCAGTGTTCCTTAAGTCCAACATTTATGTTGTACATTAATCAACTCATTCTTTTGGAACCATTGATCTTCATAAATGATGAAAAATTCTACCTCTTTGCTAGATCAAATAGTTATTCTTGATAAGAATTCTATTCCCCATGACTCTCCTACTAATGATCACAATGTGGAATTTTTTTCTCAAAAGTAGAAATATTTTGATTTTATCTCTTGTGAGGACTTCTTATCCTACTTAACCCAACTCTCCTCTATTGCCAAACATAGGAAAGGTAGCTAATCGAATTGAGGAGCAAGTAGCCCAATCTAAAGAGGGTCTAGTGTAAGACAAAAAATAGTTAAAAATGAAGTTGGGGATAAATATATCATACAAAAAGATGATGGAATGAGACTAAATAAATAATAAGAGGAGAAATCCTTGAAGAATAAGGAAGAGCATGTCTCCAAAGATGATGAAGAATGATGAGAATATTATGAAGCACAAAATAGCAACCACCTGATGGAAGATGCTGAAAAGATAATGGATGAGATTGAACAAAAGTTGGAAGAATAAAAATAGAAAGAAAAATAGGAACAATCAAATGTAGAGATACTAGTTCAATATAAAACAAGTTAGCTACAAGTACCCCAAAAATATAACTCAATTATTCCAATTGTCTAGGTACATGATTGGATATAAGCATTCAAAAAAGGAAAATGATTGTGAATCTTATTCTACTAATTTGATTATTGTCTTTGTCACGTTGGATAGACCACTAATAAAGAAGAAGCCTAGAACATTGTACTCCAGTTTCATTGATGCCTCTATCTCTAAGATTGGAATTCACTCCCTTGGTAGATAAGGATGACATAGAGTTCTAGCCATCAAAATAGAAAATTTTCTAAAAGCTTAGGTAAGAAAACTAGGGATGTGGACATCCAAAGTGTGCAAACTACTATTTTTGTTGTGATGTACTGCATGGAAAAGGACCAAAATACCAATAAATATTTAAAGGAACTACTCCATAAATTAACTTCATTCATGAAACAATTTGTAATTCATTTGTAATCAATAGATGGAACCCTCACCACCACAATCATGATATCACAATTGGAAGATTTAGCCTTGGATGAGATTAAATGTATTTCAATATCACCCAAGCAATGGATGAGCTATTTGTTTGGATATGGATCCAAAAAAATCAACCAAGCCATGACCATGTATGAGAAATTCAAGTAATATGAAGACTTGGTGAATACTCTAATGAAAGAATTTTAGGACAATATTGGAGACCCATACCCAAAATATTCCTTGTTTAGAAATGATGTCAATGATAAAGTTTGATACAATGGTAAGTGACATTATGATAGACATGGAAAATACATAACTTAAAGAATAGATTGAAATTTTTAATTTGTGAGAAAAAGTGTCGGAAGAAGATATGACCAAGCTCAATGCCATTAGTACTAATATGGTGGGCATCATTAGAGATATTTAGGAGCTCATGGATAAAACAATATAATTTTTTATAAGGATGATCAAGGTGTTAATGATGCAATGACCCTCAAGAAACATCTCAAGGAGGTGATAAACTAGGATCTTGATCATCCCTTATGTTTTGGTCTTGATTCATTTGATATGTTAATGCCACTAAAGTTTTTATTCAATGAATTTGAGAAAAAATTACCTAAGGAAATACATAAAACAACCTCAAATTGTCAATATCTATGTCAATTATCACTTTAGTTCAAATCTCATTTATGGACTAGACATGAAAACAATAAATGAGTCCTTAAGACATTCATGGAACACATGCAAAGGAAAAGGACTGGGGCAACAAAACTATCATTGAAGATGCTAATGAACAAAAGAAAGATGACAAGGATGAGGCTCCTTGAGCATTGTGCCACCCATTTATTTTTTTATTTTTAATGTAACATAAATTTAAATGTTGAACTATTTTAATTATTTATTTATTTTGGGCCTAAGGATATTTGAATCATAAATATTGATATACGAGTGAATTGAATTTGGAACCTAAGGGCTTGCGTATTTATAGTGAGTTCAAAGACATTGTAAGGGGTTGGAAACTAGATGGAGTGGTAGAGTGACAAGCTAGTCATTTTGGTAATTAGATTTTCTTTATAGTTCTAAGTTCTCCAAACTAGGTTATGTTGTAATGAATTAAATTTTAAAATGTAAAAAAGAAGGCTGAAATCCAAGGCATGTTGAATGAAAAACATTTTAATTTAGTGCACTACAGGAGGTGATTTATGAAATTTGCATTGTGTAATATAGTAATTTAATGTGTTTCTTTTGATTTATTTATATTCCTTAGACATCTGCACTATTTTAAGTTAATAGTTTTGTATAATATAGATCAAGAAAAACTAGTTTAAATGTTATTCCATGGTCTCAAGTCAATTGGAAATATAATCCATTCTAAAATAAATTCATTTTTATTTTATTTCCTTTACACCCTAACACTTTTGTCTTTTGTTTTGGATTTGGTTGGAGTAAGATTATTTTAAAAATAAAACTCGCATATCTATTGTCCAAAAGACTAGATCTAGGGTTTAATATGGTTGGTGATGAATATGATAACATTTAAAAGGAATATTTATTTCAATTGGTTGATTACAAATTTACAAATCTAAAGCATTAATTGTGTTTGAAATTTACAAACTACTATTATAAAAGATCAAATCTAGCATTTGCAAATATATCCCTATTGCTAGAAATCAAATCTTTTGATCAATCGATTTATACAAAGTTAATTGAAAACATTGATCATCTATATAATTAATCACTTATTAAGCTAATAAATTTATTGTGGTTTGATTGTATTCCAAGATTTCTATACAACATTCCTAAAAAGGAAACAACTGCATCAATCACCGAGTCATCTTGTGCCACCATGATCTAGCAATACAAACCTTTCGATAAATAGGCCTTCTTTTAGAAAGTTAATTACCTTTTAGGAGAGGTGAAGCTATCTTGTGACTTGAGTTGTTGAGTGTGTCAAAATGATCATCACAAATAATTTTGTTTTAGATTCATGAAGTGTGGAGTTGACCCAAGTGAATTTTGACAATTTGTGAAAATAAACCTAGTTCTAGGTAAGTGCACCAAGATGTGATCCAAAAAGGGGGTTTTAAGACGCCACTTTTTTTTTTTCAAATCAACAATGCCTGATATTTGATGAGAAAATTAATATAGTTATGCTCAAAATTTGAAGATGCAACAAGAACAAGAGTTGTAGTGGTTCGAATCTACTTTCTAAAGTACCATTTTTTTTTAAATGATGAAGATTAAGGGTTTCAAAAAGAGGGAGCACATAAAGTGGTCTTGTTTTTTTTTAAAAACAAATAACATAGCATATGGTGTGCTCCCCCTAAAATGCTATTTTTTAGAATTGCAAAAAACACTTCAGTGAGAAATTAGCTAACACCATGTAGTTTATGCCAGATTTTTTGGCTTTTTCGAAGTGGACACATCCTGAAAAATAGAAATTTGAGCATGCTCCCCCTAATTTTTTTGAAAACTAATCGAAATGATTCTTTAATACATGTAGAATGGATTTTAGTTTCTAAAAATTTAATTTGTTTCAAAATTTGATGAATGAGTAAAAAACTATACCCCAAAATACCACATGGTTGTTTTTGACAAAAAGCGGACACACTAACAAAATAAATTAAAGATGAAAACCTTAACATAATCAAAATGTGAAAATTATATGATTAGATAGCTAAGAAAGAGTTTGACGTTGTCGTGGTACTTTTATAAAATTGCATTGAAACACATGCAAACTTGATGGAGAGCATGACAAAAAATGTGTGATTTTTTTTTACCTTAAAAAATACACATCTTTAGCATGAAATGGTTGTCCCTTTGGGTTGGATACCCAAGGAAAATCCAACCTAAAGGGTTGGTATTTCCCCATGCAAATTTGGCATATGCACCAAATTTGGCACTTGCCAAATGAAAATGCATTTTTAGAATGGTAGAGCCAAATGAGAGAGAGAGAGAGAGAGAGAGAGAGAGAGAGAGAGAGAGAGAGAGAGAGAGAGAGAGAGAGAGAGAGAGAGAGAGAGAGAGAGAGAGAGAGAGAGAGAGAGAGAGAGAGAGAGAGAGAGCTGGGAGGGAGCGGGGTCAGAGGGAGGTAGAGAGAGAAGAGAGGAGGAGCAGATGGAGGGAGAGGTAGGGATGGAGAGTGAGAGGTGAGAGAGAGCAATAAAGAGAGAGAGGTAGGTAGAGAGAGGGAGAAGGGAGATAGAGAGTAGAGAGGGAAGGAGGGAGGGAGAGGTAAGGAGGGAGGGAGAGAGAGGTGAGATAGAGAGAAATAGAGAGAGGTGCGAGAGAGAGAGGAGGGAGGGTGGGAGAGAGAGAGGAGGGAGGGTGGGAGAGAGAGGGAAAGAGGGATAGGTGAGAGAGGGAGAGAGGGAGAGAGAGGGATAGAGAGAGAGGGAGAGGTAGGGATGGAGAGAAAGGGAGGGTGGGAGAGAGAGGGGAGGGGAGAGGTAAAGATGGATAGGTGAGGTAAAGAGAAGTAGAGAGAGTGACAAAGAGAGAGGGAGAGAGAATGGTGATATAGAGAGAAGTAGAGAGGGTAGGAGAGAGTGAGAGAGAAAGAGGGAGGGAGAGATAAAGCTAGAGATAGAGGGACAAAGAGAGAGACAAAGAGAGGGAGAGGGAGGGAGATAGAGGTTAGAGAGAGAGGGGGTGTGATGGAGGGAGAGGTAGGTAGAGGGTGGGGAGATAAAGATAAGCAGAGGAATGAGAGAGAGTGAGGAGGAGCCAAGAGAGAGGCAGAAGTGATGGAGAGAGGTAGGCGAGAGAAGGAGAGGGAGATGAAGACAGCAGAGAGAGAGAGAGAAGGAAGGAGAGATGGAGAGATGGAGGGAGAGGTGGGATGAGAGAGAGGAAGGAGAATGATCCCGACACACACACACAAGGAGGAACGGACCACAGAACACAGAACACAGACCACATGAGACACACAGAGAGAGTAGAAATATGGAATGGAATGGAGGAGATGGAGACATGGACACACACACGAAAGACACAACCAAACACACAGGAATAAAAAAAAAAGTGGCACAGCATACACAGGGAGGAAGAAGACACAGTGGAAACAAGGAAAGGAATATGACACAGAATAGTATACGAAGAAGTGAAAGAGAAATAGACATGGTATGGACACGCATGGATATATGGAGAGGGTGGAATGTACACAGCAGTGGCTTGAAAGACAGGAGTGAAGAAGAAAATAGAGGTAAATGTGGAATAAGAAAATATATGGTGAAAGGAAATGGAAGAAAGTATAGCACAGGAAGAAAGGACATGGAAGGATAATGGAAGGAATGAAATAAATGATAAATAATGGAATGGATAGACATGGTATAATGGATGAAAGGAAATATAAATAGAGAGTTGGTGGAATGACATATAATAATGGATAGTGGAAGAGGCATGGATGGAAGGAAGGAAGGAAAGAGGGAAGTGGTAGTAACCACAACCATTTGGAAGGAGGCATTGTGACCTGTAACTGAGTATTCCTTCTAGACCTGCATATATATTGATGACAACTGGATTCTCTGTATTCTGCTAATTTTTTTAATGCAGTGAAAGTCCACTCTAATTATGTAACATTTGTTGGTTCCTTTTGTTTCCTTCAAATATATTATAAGAGGTTTGGAGTCCATCTCTTTCTCTTTCCGATGATACTACCCAAATACAAATTTTTATTCTATTTCACAGAAGGTGATATGAACCTGGTTGTGATATATATATTGAAATACCTGAAATATACCCACCTCAAGCAGGGTTCTCCCAACAATCTTAAAGTAAACAAAGTCAACCAAATAAATTAAGAGCATCATCTTAAATCTTTTAACTATAAATTTCCTTGAAATAAAATAAATGTTAGGTTGAGCATCATCTTAGATTTTTGATGTTTAAGGTTGGCATGGTTGATTTGTTTAAATTATATAGAGATAGATTGTATGTCTTCATGTTATTGGTTTGTTTAAATTCTTAATTGTTTATGTTTAAGGTTGGTATGGTTGATTTGTTATATAAATAATCTAATTATAGTGTATATTTATTTTTTAAAGTTTTTAAATATGGTATTTGGTTAACAAGTGCCACGTAGTGGCAAGTACTTGTCTTTGTAGAATTGTAATAAAAGTATTTGTTGTTGATTTAAAAGAAGGTTAAGAATTTGTTATGTAGTTGATAAATGAGTTCGCATTACATAGCGATTTAGTGGTAGTTGAGTAACATTTTAAGATCAATAGTTTCTTGTAAGCTTAATTTATTTGAATGTTATGTGGATAATGAAAATTTTATAGTTGTTAGGTTTGACATTGACCCCAAGTTTGATTTAAATGTTAATTTTAACTCTAATCTTCACTGTACAACTCTAATTCTAACCCTAACCCTAACCATAAGTATAACTAATTTTAATTCTACTCCTAATTGTAACTCTAACTACAAGAGATAATCACAAAATTCTGTGAGAGCTATAGTATAATTAGTGAAATTGTTTTCTTTAATGAAATGGTGTTATACATTAGAATTCAGGGTGGGCAACAAGCAATTGCCAAATAGAAAGAAATTGATGATCACCAACAAATCAATAATCAATGATTGTCACAAAGGAATTTTTTCTCATAGAAAGAACTACAATGTTTGAACTTCACTTGAAAGAAAGATTTGGATGGAAGCCCAATATGAGGCCACCTAAACCAGCAGTAGTGGCTTTTTTTAGAATTGTCCACTAATGTTGTCATACCCCACCTTGTAAATGTATGGTTAATAGAATTGCTAATTGTGATGCAAGTTTTAGAGACCACATAAATCTAAAATTCTAGGGGTAAGGATATAGAACAGTGCCATCAAGGAAGTCACAACAGGTATATGATAATATCATACTTTTTGGTCAACTTATAATGCATTACAATGTTAGATCGAGATGGGTGGATTGATGAAAGATACATAAGATATTCTAATTTTGTTGTCTTTTCACTTGATTACCATGTTTCTTGTATTAGTTGATGTATTAGCTAGTAGACTTGTACAAAATCTACATATATCTTGAATAAGTCTATCTAAAAGATGTCTTAAGAGAAATGATTGCTTCAAAGTCATTGCTTCTAATATGCCTGCTTCAAATGACCACATGCATCATACAATATTCTGCCTCTAAGACTATATTTGACTCCAAGATAGCAATTGTGGAAGATCAATGAAATGGAGAAATTGTAACCTAAAATAATCTCATGATCCACTACATTGAACCATACCATCCACCTATTCACAAATAAAAAAAAAAGTCATACACATAATAGAAGCAGCACCATACACATTAAATTTATTTCCTACCATATAAAACAAATCCACATTTTTGAAAAAGAAAATGATTTAAACATCAAAAGTATGCAAGTCTTTGAACTTTACCATATGTGCAACTTGGGAACCTTTCCCTTGCTTTACTTGAGCATTGAATATGTTCATATTAAAGAATATAGTTAGACTAGAGGATGAAAAATTAGTCCAAGGAACTTGGAATGCATATTTTTATGCCTTCAAAAAAGTATTGAAACTCTTTTTAAATCTTATAAAATTGAAGTTATCCTTGATAACATATGCCATGTTATTTGCATAAATAAGCCACACCTAAACCTTAGTAAGCAGCCTCCCAAAAAGCCTAGTTACATAGAAGCTTTGTAGGTAAGTCCATGGAAAATAACAAATCATCTAGACCATAAAAAGTTAAGCAATGAATCCAACCTATGATCAATGCTACTCCTAAGAGTGCCCTCACATCCTTATGCTACTATCAGGCTAAGACAATTTATACATGTATACTAGTTCATACAAGTTCAATCAAGATTGCCTTTGTTTGATTGCTGAAGTCTTTTTTATACCTTCATACTATCACTTTAGAGAGACTGCTAAATGGATGAATGGATTAGTAAAAAATTTATAATTAAAAGCTTAAACCAATACATAAATTAGAATTCACACTTTTATTGAATGTGGATTTTCAATGTTTCCTTTATAACTAAATAGAAGTTTAGAATTATGTGAATTAAAAGAGCATCTTGATTAGAACTCGAGTTATTTCTCATTAATACCTGCAAAATATGACTTCTAGCGTTCGCTCTTAAATTGAAATGTTTTGAATCATAATATAAATCTATGCATTGCAAAGTAATACCATTACTTAAACAGCTGATAAAAGTCGATTCTCAAAGACATCATTTATATTTTACAAATTTACTCAGTGACATCATTTTATATTTTACAAATTTACATTGACTCTAAGAGCCTAGTTTGGAGCACCTTTCAAGGGAACACCATGATAATTCTCGAAGGCTGTTGAGTCTTTCATTAGTACACAACCAAAAGTAGGTCCATTTGTGACAGTTACCCTGTTAGGCTGCACAATTATAGCTTTCTCCTTCTTCAAGAGCAATGAATATCCCACTGAACTATAGTCGTTGAAAATGGGCCCTGCAAATAGATATGCATCTGCAGACTAAACTATTTCTGCACAGAATGCAGTACTGACTGCACCCCAATCCGTTCCTATGTAGTGTAGATGGGTCTCTAAAACCTGCCCCTTAGCAGATGGCATTGCAGCCACAGAATAACCTGAAGCATCTGCCAATTCAAGACAAAAAACTTAATACAACGAAAAGGGAGACCATCTACCCTCTTTGGAACGAGTTCAAGAACCTTTACTATTGTTGCAGAGGCATTATGCTGCATTCAATTCAAATACTGGATTTTTAAATGCTTTCTAGAAAAATATTTAGTGAACCCAATTCTCGTACTATAGTTGGACTGTTGGTAAATAATGTTATGGCTCAGATCATTACAACTAACATTGGTGGACCCACATATATTTTCAGCCAAAAGACAGGAAGGGCAGAATAGAGTGTCTTTAATTACTACCATACAGTTTTCTTTTTTCCAGGCATTGTAATAACTGCTCCTTTCATTTTTCTCACTATCTGGGTCTGAGAGATACCAACAGGGTTGGAAAAGAAGATCTCCTCTCACTAATTCAGTGTCTTATCCCTGCACATTAGGGCCTGAACCCTGGAGAATAGGGTGTGTTATACTGCAGTGGTCAGGAGAATTTTAGCAGACAAGTCAGCAAGACATTCAGTTGGAAGGTTAAGAAATGCATTAAGAGTCGTTGATAGGAACAACAATAGTCACTCCAACAAGCTTGCAACACCCTTCTGAATTCAATCTCTGCCCTTTCCCATTTCTCATTTTCCCTGCAACCTTTTTTGATGTAAAAACTGTTTCTACTTGCAGTGGAGGAGGTTTGTATAGGGCCAACATTTCCAGGTAGAACTTTGCCCTGAAGTTTAACTCCACCTGCCAATGAACCCAAAACATATATCATCAGGACTCATTAAAAATGCACTCTTTTTAAAGAAAATGTTTTGCATGACTTCAGATTTCATCTTCGGTGGCTACATTTTTAAATCCCCAACATGCCCTTGGTCCATTGCAGATTTATTAGAAGAAAAAAATTTGCCCATATTATCATATTTTTGTAATATGATAAAGAATATAAAAAATATTAAAAGTGGTTCTGGTTCAATACCCTTAAAGTTAAAAAAACAAACAATATAAGAAGGAAATAACTAAGAAAATATAGTTCCAAGCATATACTCCCCCACTAAGGGTAAGGTCTTATGGGTAGGCTTTGGGATCTATTTTCATCGAGCAGGAGATCCCATGAATAAAAAAAATTATGTTGGAGGTTTAATTGGAACCTTCTTCTGAAAAATAGCAGCCCTTACCTTTTAAGACTGGAGATTTCAGCTGGTGAAATTGGATTGGGAATAGAAATTACCCCACCAGTTTAAGAATTTTTTCTGCCACTCATCAATCATCTGGAATTTTAGATTCCAGCCAGGGAAAAATGGAAGGAAATGATGTTTATTTATTAATTTTGTATTCATAGCATTCCATTCCAACTTCAAGGGACCACCAGCTTCCCTAAATTTTTCGAGCTTAAACTTTTAAGCTAAACTGCACTACTAAATTCATTGGACCACCAGCTTTAAAATATTCCTAAAAAAATTAAACAACACCCACTGAACTTTTTTAGGAAGTCCCCCTACATAGGACCTTACCCTAAAGCTAAAGACTCAACATTGTGTATGTCTGAATGGTAAACTTCTGCCAGCCCAAGAAACCAATTTTACATTCAAGAACGTCATAGTTGTGTTTGTTGTCATCATCATTATTCATTATTATAGAACTGAGTGTACCTTCCTGTTTCTCGGTCCTTGAATCCTTGAAAGGCTTGAGGAAGAATGCTTATGCTAAGAATTGGAGGCAGGGGAAGGGCCAAGAACTTTGTAGTTTGATGTGTCAATGGTGGAATGTAGAGACTCCCAACATCAAACTTAACCTCAAATCTTCCACCACTCAAATCATCACCAACTCCATACCCACCTCCTCCTCCAGCATTGTACTCAAAATTAGGATATCTACTTATTCCCAGCCGCCACCCATTTAATGTTTGCAGCTTTACTCTGCAAGTTGTTGCTTCTCCCCTTGTCATTCCACTTTCTTCAACCTGCAGAGCATGGGTGGAGGAATTGGTAATAACATCCCATTTATCTAATTCTCTGTTTCCTCTTATCTTTCTCTCAATGTTTGTTGCAAGAGATGTATCAATGAGTTTAGGGTTCTCATGTCGTCTTCCACCAAATCTGTAATTTATTGACAGGAGATGAGATCTGGTCTGACTAGGCAGTAGTCTATAGGGGAGAGGGGCCCATAGTGGAGCACCCTAACTTCACGTTTCTCAAAATCTTATGTGAAAATTACAAATCACTTCCGATTTTGTACAACAATTTATTTGGCAACTCACATCCTTCTATATTTTGTTTTAGGGCCACATCATCAAATATGATGCCACATCAGCATGCTTTTTGTTAAGGTATCCAAAAAGGCCCAAAAAAAAAGTGAGACCGATAGTGGTGCACTAAGTCATGTTTTACTGGTTGATTTGTCAATTTATGTACTTTATGGATAAAAAGTGTTTTGCAATTGGATATTAAGGTGCTCCACTATGGGGCCCACTAAGGACTACTTCTATCCCCACTATTGGACCCTGCTCCACTATAGGCCCCTCTCCCCTAATGAAGAGAATGACCGAGTGAACATTGATTTTTGGCCAGTCTCATCTTTACAAATCGATATAGCCCTACCCAAGAGTTGTAGTGTATGTGCTAAAAAATAGTTGAATACAGTAGAAGGAGAATAGTACCAGGTCAGAGCCACTTGTTGGATATGTAGAGGTAAACCTATTAGGTTTTACTGCTATTAGGTCAGAGCCACTTGTTGAATACAGTAGAAGGAAAATAGTATTAGGTTGGATATGTAGAGGTAATATTCACTCTTAGATCCGCTCGTGCCAAAAAAATGCCAAAAAAATTGCATAATATTTTAGATGTATTTATTATTTTAAAAAAAATTAAATGACTAATAATAATTAATGAGATTTTTGATGATTTTATAAGAATGAAGTAATTTTGAAGGTATTTTAATATAATATCATGGATAAAGATTTTGACTTTCAATAGTGATACAACAAATGATAAGAAAGATTAACTTATATTTTTAAGAAAGAGATGTATCTTTCAATCACTATAGTTATTTCATGAGATATTATGTAACAAGTCATGTTAAAGATGTATTATCTTAGAAATTAAAAGGAATTATGGACTTGTCTAACTTTTGTATTTTACACATTGTTATATTTATTCAATCATTTATTGAATGTATTTGAATGTTTATTGCTATCACAAATTGTTTATATAGAATTGCAATGTGTTTTGTACGATACAAATATTGGATACATAAAATTTGACTAAGAAATTTGTTCATTGTCTTCTAAGTTGCAGGCTAGGATTCTTCTTGTCAATACTACTCCATCTCATTGTAATGTGACCTTGAAATTTTTAACAAAGATAAGGAGGCTTTTCTTTGGAATTTGGACCCTATTGTTGATATATCTATTGTGAGATTTGATAGTGCCCTCCTTCACAATTTTATTTTGGTTCTATACCAAATATAGGTGTTGTAAGCAAAATGGTTTAGTGAAGATGGAAAATTCATGGTCATTTAATTGTCAATGACCTTCCAAAAGGTATGTTCTTGCTCTCCTTTTTTTGCAAATAAGACTATACCATGACCTTAGTTGAAGGCCCACGGTTCTTGGGAAAGTCAAGTATTTCTCTTAGAAAGTAGAAACCAAGGTTCAACCTTCTCGCTAATAACTACAACATGGCCCATGTTTGGGTTAGAATGTCAGGCCTTCCTCTCGAGTATTAAGAGGAAGAGGTTCTTGAGGGAATCATCAATTGTTTTGGGTAGTTTCTAGCTATAGATAACATTAGTATATCAAGAAAAATACTTTGTTTTTCTTATTTTTATGTTAATTAGAAGTTAATAAGTTCTTTCCTTTAATTTTTCTTTATTCCAAATTTGGTAAATATAATTGATAACTTTTCTATAAAAAATACTTCTTATTATAAGGGTTGTAGGAAATTAGGTCATTTATCAAATGCATATTATAAGGGATTTG
>VDFB02007612.1:58566-90549 GCA_007258455.2 Sequoia sempervirens | reverse complement strand
ACACTTGAAGCTTGCTTTGTCCTTCTCTTCTCCTAGGCTTTGATAGTGTATGATTGAGTATCTTTTTCTTGTTGCATATATAAGTGTCTTGAATGTCTACTTTAGTGTGAGTTTGACATGAGGTCACACTCTCACTAAAGTGGGGGCTAAATGTAGTGTAGGAAAAAGTATTCCTTACTGATACATTTTGACTCAAATTCTGATGAAAGTTCGTCAAAATTTTGACGAAATTTTGTCAGAATTGTTTCATCAATTTTTTGACGAACTTTGAAACGTTGAAATTCTAACCTAGCATCATTGGCTGGGTCGAAATTTCGATGTTTCAAAGTTTGTGAAAAATCAACGAAATAATTCCCGACGAAAGTTTGTCAAAATTTCAACGAACTTTCGTTGGAATTTGAGTCAAAATGTATCAGTTCCTTTTTCACACTTAATTTGGGAATAAATATTAAATAAAATAAACTAAATAATGCCTTAATTTAGTGTTGTAATATGTATTTTACATATTCATATTAAGTTTAGGGCCTTATTAATTAAAATGGACCTAATTGTGCCTTATTTATGGTGTTGTAAGGTGTACCTTTACACTTTCACACTTATCTAGGGATTCATTAATTAATTGAGGTTAATTATGTCTTAATTGGATCCTTTAATTCAAATCCAAGCCTAATTAATTATGTTTTCAAAGGGATAAAACCTGACATTCATTAATGCTATATCATAACACTTAACATTGGAGAATGTGTGTCCTAGGTAAGTGACCTAGGACCCATTCGCCCAAGGGCGAATGGGTCCTCACTTAGACCTAGGACCTAAATTTCAAATATGTTTTTGGTAGTATTTCAATGATTTCAAATGTGTATTCACATATCAGCTTGTGTTATTTGAATTCCGAGAATTAATGTTATCATACGTATAAATAAGAGGTCATCTCACTATGTTTCACCTAGAATATTTTCATGAGATCAAGAAATTTTCACAAGAGCATTTTCAAGGCATTCAAGGGCAGATTTATTGAAGATTATTGCAGCAATCAAGATTCCATTATCATGTCAAAGTCTTCTTACATCATGCATGTTATTTGAGCTAATATGTTGATGTAGTGTTCAAGATCCATTCAAGCATTCAAAGGCATTGTTTCAAATCAAGTTTCATGATCAAGATCCACATACATTGAAGTCATTTCATGAAAGTTGCAAATCTACATTCCAAGGTTCAAACAAGGGTTTGGTGAGTTGTGACACTGCATTTGTTTATTCATCATTCCTTCATTCTATTTCATTTCATTACAAGGTTTAATTACCAAAACATGGTTTGACCAAGAAAAACCCCTATTCACCTAACAAACAACATTTTTCTCTCTTGATGTGTGATTGTAGATTTTAGGTGGAGGATCTTTAGGCAAGTAAAAATTGCAAACTTGTCAAATTTGTCACCATTCTTGCAATTTCACAAAAATGACCTATATAATTTATTTATGACTTTTCAATTGCAAGATTTGGGAACCTGGGAGTGTGGACATAGGAGAACAAAACCCAAAATAGATTTTTAGGAGCCCTAGCCAAGACCCATTTTCCATAGGGAAAATGAGTCCCCAGTAAGCTTTGAAAAAACACTTTTGGTGATTGTTACATATCACTTTCCAGTTTTGAGATCTACAATTTTATTGTTGGTTCCATCAAAATTGAGCTTAATCTATTATATGCACTTTATAGATCACAATTTGGAGTTTATTTGCTATTTTTAATCTTTCTCCCCAAAGTGTTGTTTGACTCATACCCCCATCCTAGTATAAAAGAGAAATTTGCAGATTCGCACCTTGATTTGACTCACCTTTTGGTTGATAGTCATTTCATTGTTTGGATCTCATTTCCTAAATGAAATTAGAGAAATAGGTCACATTTGGGACTCCTAACCCTATTTTTCCATGTTTTGTGAACCTATTTTTCTATGTTTCACTCATAATTCTTTTCTCTACCATGGTGAATTACATATCTGTCATATAGCCAAGGCCTACCCAATAACAAGTGATAATAATTTATTGACACTACATCACATAAAATTTTGTCCTCATAAGGACCAATTTTTAACTCACCAAGGCAAGATTGATTCACAAGCACAATATGATCCTTTTTCAACCAAGAAATTTTATAAGGATTTGATTTTGGAATGTAAACAAGCTTGAAATTTTTGCACCATTTATGTACTTACCAAGTTATTAGTGGACCCTCCATCTACAATCACCTTGCACACTTTATCTCTACACTTTCATTATGTTTGAAATACATTGTTTCTCCTCTAATCAACTACGAGGGCTCCTTTATCTCCAATTATCATGGTCCTTCTCAACATCAAATTATCACCTGTCTCTGCTTCCACTTCTATCAAGGGTTCTTCTCCTTCTTCTTCTCAAGTCACTGTTTCTCTCTTGGGGTTTTGAGGGCAATCTATAGTTGTATGGGCCTCAATACTTGAATAAAACACATCAAAGGTTTCTAACCCCTATTAAGTTGGTGTCCTTGTCCTCTACCTCTTAAGCCACATCTCCCTTGGAAGTTTGGATTCACATTATCCTCTAGCTCTTCTTAATTGGTTAATTACTTCCTTTTCCTCTATTTGAATTTCTACCACCTCTTTTACTAGCCACTTTTATGAACCTATTCAAAATTTCCTTTGTTTTTAAGGCTAACTGATATGCTTCATCCAAAGTATTCACTTTGAGTAGGGCTAATTCATTTTGGAGTTGGAATTTTATCCCATTATTGTATCTAGCCATGGCATGGTCATCATCTTCTTACAAATTAGATATGAATTCAAACTTTAAAATTTTCAAACATCTTTGGCCATTGTTTGATTTTTTTCTTTTTTCTTAACTTCTTTAAATTTTTGGAGATTCTCCCACCAAAGAACAACATAAGAATTCATCTTAGATGTTGCAACTTTGACACTTTATGGATCAATTTCCTCGATTCCTTCCATTTCATAGTAATTTTCTAAATCTTGAATCCAATCCAAGGACTCCTTTGAATTTAATTCACCTTTAAAATTAGGGATCTGAACCTTAGCTTTGGCCTCTTGTTTGGTGAAATCCTCATTAATTCTTTCCATGAGATCTACGATTGTTACTTATCCCCTTTGAACTTCTTGATCTTCCTCAAAATCCTCATGAATCAACCGAGCCTTGAGGACCTACAACCTTCTAAGTAATTCGTCACTTGCACTACCTCTCCATGTAGCATTCCTCCTACATCTTCTACCCCTAGCCACATGAGCTCCCCATTGTGCCATTCAAGTTTTTGGTTTGATATCAAAGATGATGCATCACAATCTTTAAGAACTTGCAAATTAAACCACAATAATATACTTTGTTTTTCCTTTCTCTTGAGTAGATAAAATAATTTCAACAACAGAGTCATAAAGGCGCATATAATTCCACTCATATAATCAATAGAAATGTATATATTCAATAGTTCTCATATTATATTAATAGCTAAAAAATTACAAACAACAACATCATTGGAAAACCTAAAAAAGATTGACATATCAACAAGAAGTTTCCCTATTCTTGAGTCCCCTTAGAACTCTTAAAAATTATGTTCATCATTTTCTCCTTGATTGAATCTCTGATCCTACAAATATTCCCCTAACTACTCAACTCACTAGAAATTTCCCCTAAAAAAATTCAACTAAAAGCTAAAAATAGTAAATTACTTGATAGCTGTTAAGTGAAGACCAATCAAAACTAAACTGAAAAACATAATCCAAAAATAGTAACGTAAAGGTCCTAAAATAATTAAACAATCACTCAACCAATTGAATGCAGGAGGAGACTATTAGAATAAATTTTCTAGGTACATCGAATACATTGTGTGAGAACTTTTTAGTCAATGTATTAGATGGCACTTTGGAATTCATCATCATCACTTTCCTCATCCTAATGATAAAATCACAAAGGGGAATCCAAAATATTGATTAAAATAATCTCATCTAGTTTACTACCACAAACACGACATTGACTATCCAGCCATTAGGATGCACCATGGACATTCGATGGTCGGACGCCCTAACTATATGTCAATACTATTGTGTTTTTCAGTAACTTTTTGATTTTAACAAGACCTTTTTCTCTATTTTGTTAATATCTTTATTTGATATTTTTTTTATCTATAGAATCTAGATATTTAATTTCATGTTTTCTTTTTTCCCTTTGTCAAATTGTGTCATGCATATTGTATTGGCTTTCATAGTTTATAGTCTATTCTTCTACATGAGGAAGAAACAAATACCTATAAAGCTTGGAATTTAATCTAATTTAAAATGTCCTAAAATAGTGGTCATAGAAGAAAATATATATTTATAAAGATAATTTTAGCTAATTAAATAGGTCCTCGTCTTAAAATATTGGTCATGCCATATCTCTTGTCAAGTATCTGGAGTCAATTAGAAAAACTGTTTGAATGATTTCTTTAATAAGTTGTGTGGAACCCAAGACGTGAGGGGAGAAATTTTTGTGAATTTAGTGGGAAGCTCAATGATTACATCTTGTTTGAATAAAAACTAGTAATTGTGATTTTTAAAATTTAATTTTGTGGTTCAGTATAATTGAATATGACAATAAAAAAATAGTCATAATTAGCCAAGCTGATAGGCTTTACCTATGGACTTTTCAATCCACAATTCATCTGCAAACCCATCTCATGCCTACAAACAGGTATTCACCACCGTCCAACCATCTTGAGGTTACTTGAAAACAAATTTTGTGTTGCATTTATTATTCGTTGCAAAAGAAATCGTATGTCAAACTTCTAAATCAAATCGGATTTTGGTAGCCCTAGAATCCAAATATTTGTAGATCCACATTTTGTTTAATGTTAAAATAGATTGAAGCAAAAATAGTAGGGAGTTTGGTTTTGGTTGGTCTCATTTGAAAAAAAAAGTTTGTTGTAATAGGGTTTTGTAAATTTTTCCTATTAATTTTGCCCATTTTCTCTCATTGGCATGGTTGACAACACGACACAATTTGTGTAGAATCTCGAGGTAAGTCATTTTTCATGGTTTTAGTGAGTTTTATTTGTTAGGAATTTGTAGACAACCGAATCTTCTTCTTTTTTATGTTTTATTTCATCCTAAAACAATTTTGTTATTATCTACCCATGGGTTTATGATTGGATGATGGGATATATCTAGAGAATGGATTTTGTTCTCCAGAATTTGAATGAAGTGCTTTATCTGGTAAGGGTCTATTCAAGGGTGAAGCTAGAGGTTGTTGCTATATCTAAAATTTGAACCAACACTTTTAGCATCATTTTAAGCATGGGCCTTTTTCCAAGGGATTTTCAATGTGCCCCATCAATTTAATCTCTCAGTCCAATTTCCTTTCAACCCTATCTAGAGCCTCTGTGGATGAAGTGTGATCAGAATAGAGAGAGTCCACTACTGCTCTACCAACACCTAGAGAAAGTATTTTGGGTAATCCTACTTTACAATGGTAAATAGATTGACATGATCTTTGACATATCTTGTGTACTACACTGCCTAGAAATTGTATTTGTTGCTTCTAAGATCCTCTTTATTGAACTCTTAACCATGTTGTATCCTCTTCCTTGAATGGGTCCCTGTTGAAGGTAGGGACAATTGCTTTTTTCATTTTTCTAGTAAGCCAAACCATAATGCATAAATTAAATTACTGATAGGCTTATGTGACTACAGGAAAACATAGTGAAGAATGCATCATTAACCAAAGTTTATAAATAATGGTAGAAATAAAGAGATGATTGTTTTATCAATAAGGCAACACTTTGAGAGTAACATCACAATCCTTCTATCCTTGCACAAAAATAGACATCCTATATAAATCCAATCACATAAAATAATTTTCCTGCTTGTAGACCTTTTTATTATAATTGAATATGGCAATAAAAAATTATACGGAAGGAGGATTTGCTACTCACGAGTTCTCTTCACTTAGAGAGCCTCACCGGGCGAACTACCCTAAACTACCTCAGGAATAGTGCGAGAGTTCTAGAATTAGAAAGAGCAGGTCACGAATATTTTCTGGACAAACTAACAAGCTCTCGACCAAAGGACGAGAGCATGGGATATAGACGACAATGCGGCATGCTGGCATCTCATATGGACCAGAAAGTGAGATTACACAGAAAATGGAAAAGTGACTACTTCTATTCTAATTGCTAAGGACATCTAGAATATGGGAAAGTAACAAAAAATGATAGAACTAAAATAAAGTGAAACAAAAATGATAAAGATGAGGAAAAGAAAGAAAGGAAATTCTCACAACCACGCAAGTGATGAAGCCTCCAGCAAATGAATGTCATCAATACCTGCATGCATAATATTTGGAGAAAGTGTTAGGGTTGTACAAGGGTTTGCCTTAGTCAAACCCCCATTTTGGTGTTCCCACCTCCACAGACAACCAAAAAGATAGAGAGAGTAGAATTAAGAAAATGCGATGTGATAAAAGAAAACCTCGGTTGAGGAAGAGAATCCATATCACAAAAGAGGTGATAAAATCAATCCCCGCTTGAGGAGAACCTGTATCACGAAGTATAGGTGCAGTAGATAGGGGATGTGGAATCCCAGGATGCTTGCAAGCACAAGACAAGGGAGGTAGAGTTGCAAGAGCCAAAGGAGATGCAAAGAGGGAGAGCAAGATATCGGCAAGAGCCAAGAGTGCAAAGAGTGTTGTGAGAACGTGAGAGCTTGAAGCTGCTGTGATAAATAAGGGATTTGTGCAAGCAAGAGAAAGATGGTGGAATGTTTGAGAGAGAAGCCAAGAAGGAGAAGAAGCTAGAGGAACAAATGAATTTAAAAGACATCTTTTAAAGAGAGAAGAGAAGCAAAAGGAAGCATCTCGAGCAGTTACAAGGCTTCTTGACTTATTACCACTGACCAAGGGAGATGAAAAGTGGAAAAGATGCTCAAAAATAGTCATTTGAATGTTGAAATGTCATAGGATGCTAGCGTGGTGCGCAGAAATCTACGCGGTGCACTAGTGTCTGGAAACGTCACGCTACAAAATGAAACAAATGAGAAAGGCACAAAGTTCGATGCAAGGCTAACACGCGAAGGGTAATTGCTGAAAAGTGAGCCTTTGAGCATCCTGAGAGGGAAAAAGGTTAATGTAGGGGCTAAAATGAGCCTACTCAAGATGCTAAGGGAGTGGACACTAAAGCAAATGTAAGAATGTATGTGAAATTGCAAGGGGTGCAATTTTACGACTATACAAAACTATAGTCATAATTAGCCGATATGCTTTACCTATGGACTTTCCATTCCAAAATTCATTTGCAAACCTGTCTCATGCCTAAAAATAGGCATTCACCACTTGAAAATAGGTATTCGCCACCATCCAACCATCTTGAGGTTACCTAAAAAATAAATTTTGTGTTGCATTTATTATTTGTTGCAAAAGAAATCATATGTTAGACTTTTGAATGAAATCAGATTTTGGTAGCCTTAGAATCCAGATATTTGTAGATCCACTTTTCGTTTAATGTTAATACATTGAAGCGAGAATAGTAGGGAGTTTGGTTTTGATTCATCTTATTTGAAAAAAATTCAGTCGTGATAGAGTTTCGTAAAATTTTCCTTCAAATTTTGTCAACATTGTTGACAACACAACACAATTTGCATAGAATCTTGAGGTAATTCATTTGCCATGGTTGCAGTGAGTTTTATTTGTTAGGAATTTGTGCATGATCGGATCTTCTTTTTTTATATTTTATTTCATCCTAAAATAATTCTATTGTTATCTACTTGTGGGTCTATGATTGGATGATGGGATATATCCAAAGAATGGACTTTGTTCTCCAAAATTTGAATAAAGTGCATTATCTGGTAAGGGTCTATTCAAGGGTGAAGCTAGAGGTTGTTGCTATATCTAAAATTTTAACCAACACATTTAGCATCATTTTAGGCATGGGCCTTGTTTCCAAGGGATTTTCAATGTGCCCCATCAATTTAATCTCTCAGTCCAATTTCCTTTCAACCCTATTCAGAGCCTCTGTGGATGAAGTGTGATCAAATTGGAGAGAATCCACTACTGCTCTACCAACACCAAGAGAAAATCTTTTGGGTAATCCTACTTTACATGGTAAGCAGATTGAAATGATCTCTGGCATATCTTGTGTACTACACTACCTGGAAATTGTATTTGTTGCTTCTAAGATCCTCTTTATTGAACTCTTAACCCTGTTGTATCCTCTTCCTTGAATGGGTCCCTATTGAAGGTAGGGCCAGATGCTTTTTCAGTTTTTTAGTAAGCCAAACCAAAACTCTGTTCTTTTTTCCCTTAGGTCTAGAATCTTTGTTTTGAGCATGACCCCTCACCATAATGCATAGGGTATGTGCAGGATCATGATGGGCCAAAAAGTGGCAATGGGGAAAAAATTACGTTTTTCATCGACCCAAAAATGCGAAAATGTCGAGTTGACTTTTTTGTGGCTTGGGTGTCAATACACACCACCAAAGCAATGCCCAAACCAAGATCTCCAAATCGGATATCCGATTTGCAGCAAACATATATATACAAAATTCAGACCTGTTAAAATCATTTCACATTCACAAACAGGTCGTGGGCGCACAGTGAGGAGGTTCTTCGCATATCAGATATTCGATTTATTCAATATCCATTTTGAAAAGGTTAGATTTTAGATTTTTCTTTGCTTTGATCAAATTTTGAATTAGATTTGTATAATTTCAGTTAGTTTTTTATGGATTTTTTTTCAAAATAGGGTTTTTGATTGAATTTTTATGAAAAAATTGAGTTTATAATGGATTTTGAATAAAAATGAATGTTTTTTTATGGATTTTGATTTAAAAATAGTGTTGTTTATGTATTTGTATTAAAAATTAGAGAATTTTATAGATTTTTGTTAAAAAGTAGGGTTTTTTTAAAAAAAACTAGGGTATTTTTACAATATTTTCATTTATACTGTCTAATTTCAATTAGATTGATTAGTTTTTAACTTTAATCAGGAATTATGGTTGTTGAGAATGAAAATGCACAAATTCCAAATGATCCACTTGTTGAGAATGAAAATGCAGAATTACCAAACACTCCACCACCTCCGCAGCCATCAATTGAAGAATTAATTGGTGAAAAATTGCAGCAATTAAAGGGAATTTATGAAGTTTATAAGAGAATCCCTTGATTATTCGAGATGTCAAACACATTGAAGGATATAATTAAAAATATAGAAACCCTCTCCTCCACCCAACATAATGCCTTTCATTCGTGGCAAGAAGACATGAGGGAATATTATGCATGTGGATTGTCTTATGATGATGTGAAAGATCTTAGAATAACCAAAGCCCAAATAGCCTCTTTATTTATTAACCCCCGCACTAGTTTGCTAGTTAATGTTAATAAACAAAAAATTTCTATAAAATGGTGTACGCATAGGGACATTGTAGATAACTTTTGGGATTGTTGGTGTATGGTTTTTGATAAACCACTGAACAACAATTTCGATATACTATTTTACTTTATTAAAAAATTATATGTTGAGTTTGTGTTAGGGCATCATGTCAATTACTTTGATATTAAACCCTTCCAGGGTGTTGGTGGAGGTATGCCCCAAGATAGACTAGGGGAAGTTAGACTAGTCCCATACCCATATATTCCCCCTCCGCTTCCTCTGCCACCTCCATTATATCATCTAGATATTATGCAGGATGCGGCCACACAAACTATCCAGGCTATTCACTCTTTGAGTGGCCTTTTGGTTTCGCATGCTTCTACAATAGCTCAACCACATTCTGGTGATGTTGGCAATGGTTTGAGTGTTGTTGCGTCATCCTTGTTAGGTCCATATATTTGTGTGCCACATACTTGCTCCATGTGCCGCTAGATATGCTTGGGTCCTCTTGTATAGCCCATCGAGCATCCCTTGGACACTTCTAATTATGACCTCCATAATGTGGACATTATAGATCGGACTCAGGGGAGTGGAGGGCACCCTACAGAGTCCTCTCCTGCTAAAGAGGGGGACATTGGAATAGTGACACAGGTAAGATTTAAGTTGTAAATTCATAACTTGCATTTTTTTTAAATGAATATTGTAATCAAGGATTTCTTCAGATTAGGATAGTTAGCAATAAACAATAAACAATAAACAAAACCCAAATATTTTACGAAACACAAAGGAAGTAAACAAAAGAACAATTATACCTGATTTTTGATACCTCCATGATTCCATTTCGTAATACCTTCTTGCTTGCTGGATAATGTTGCCCTCAGATTCGTCAATCGAGCAATCTAAAATGCCTAAGCCCTACAACAAGATTTGAAGGATTTGATATGCCTAAATGACTATGTCTACAAACCAATGCCTATGTCTAAAATGATGCCAAAATTGAAGTACTAAGATTGCCTATGACCATGAACATGAGAGTAAATAATTGCCTATAATAATTACGCCAAATGTGTGTCCTCAAAAATGAGAAGAAGATGGCATTTTATAGAAAAGGCCATTTCGAACGGACGGACGAGATAAATCAATGACAAGAACCTAAAATGAACGATCCAGATTAAACCTGAGAATCCCTAATTAGGGTTAGGGCACAATCCTTAATCAAACGGTCAGAATAAAATCGGATCGACGGTGGAGAATAAATGAGACAAATTAATTAGAAAATAATGATTTTCAAAAAATCAAGAAGATAAGACTGCCTGATTTGCAAGATTCGAAAAATCAAAGAGATAAGATGTGAACTGAAGATAAGATTTGAAAAATCAAGAATCTGCCCGATTGCTTGATTTTTGGAAGATAATACTAATTAAATTAAAATAATTCAAATTATGGATTTTGAGAGATAATAAATAATCTTTTAGATTATTTATCAAAATGGACTAACAGTTCAGATTGAGATGACATTTTAAATAATTTAATTTATTTAAAATGAGAAGAATATTAATTGGCAATTAAATAATTAAATTTAATTATTTAATTTAGGAAATAAGACCAATTAATCAATTTATTTAATTAAGACCATTAGTGGCATTAAATAAATAAATGTTATTTAATAATCAAGAAGAAATAAATGACAAAGGGAATTAAATAAATTAAGAAATTTATTTAATTAAAGGAAGACTTAGACAATTAATGACGTATTTAATAAATAAATAAAATTTATTTATTTAATAATCATGAAGAATAAATGACATGAATTAATTAAATAATTTATGAATTATTTAATCAATAGTGGAATGTGGACCAAGGACATAATTAAATGTCATAATTATGCTAGGACAAAAGTGGTAAAAATGAAGCTTGCAGGCCTAGGTCATTTTAGGTGTCTACATTTTGCCCCTCTTTGTCATAATGTTGCTTGTCGCATTGTGACAAAGAAAATAAGTCAAAAAATGCCCCAGTGCAAAATAAGATGAGGAAGAATGACGAGGAGGGTTGCGGTATGCCCCCTCGAGAGGACAGACAGGTTCGAAGAACATGGGTGTGCTCTCAAAATTGATGAAAAAACTAGAATATGCAGAGACAAAGAAATGTTAGTTCAAAAGATGTGAATGCAATGCTTATATGAGATGGGTGAGAGAAGATGACAAGACTAAAGAAGATGCATGTTAATTCCTAGACCAAATCCTTCAAAACATTGCCATAGGACCTTAATATTTATTGCTCTTAATCATCATTGGGCGGACTATTGTAATGGCCAAGAAACACCATGATATGACATAGATCAAGGTGTGCAAGGTCGTACCATCACGTAAGACAAACAGTCACAGAAAAGGATGATCATGACTCATACTAGGAACGAGCTTGCCCCAGTTTTTTTGCCATAATCAACCACATGCAGAAAAAAGACAAGGACAAATCATGGAATGTCGCTGCTTCTCTAAATCCTATTTCTAGGACATCCTTGAGAAACTAGTAGCATGATTGTCAAAATACAAAAAGAAAGATTCCTTACCATGATATGTCGTTTTTCTAAATCCCAAAATTAGGACCTCGCTGAGAAACTAGTAGTCATGCGTGTCAATTGACATGATACGTCGCTGCTTCTCTAAATCCTGCTTAGTGGGATCTCGCTGAAAAACTAATAACATGATAAAAGATCAAAAAGACAATTTGTCAAGTGTTTGCCAAGTGCGTCTAGTTGCCGAGTGCATTGATGTGTCAATGTAAATTTAAATGATGCCAAGATGACAAATGCCAAAGGTTGCCATATTCAGGAAGGACAGATCCTGAATAATGTCGATGTCTAGGAAGGACACATCCTAAAACACCAATGTCAGAGTTTTGTTGTTCAGAAGGACACATCTGAAAGAACGTTGTTGTCGAGAGGAATGATCCTTAAGTGTCAGAAAGGATCCCTTGAAAATGTCAAATGATAGGGATGATGCCTAGGAAGGACACATCCTAAGGCACCAATGTTAGAGTTTTGTTCTTCAGAAGGACACATCTGAAAGAACGTTGTTGTCGAGAGGAATGATTCTTAAGTGTCAGAAAGGATTCCTCGAAAATGTCAAATGATAGGGACAATGCCTAGGAAGGACACATCCTAAGGCACCAATGACAGAGGTTATTCTTCAGAAGGACCCATCTGAAAGGTAACCAAGAGTTGATAGTTTGACTAGTTGCAATAATTTGACTTGTTTTCACTAATTTTGACTTGTTTTGACTGAGTTTGACTTGTGTTGGCCATATGTCGATATTGTCATGATGATATGTGCCGATGAGATTGTCTTGCTGTGATAATGATTGTCATTATGAGTTTTGTTCATTTGTGAAAGATTCATGTTGTCTTGAAGACTTTTTGACATGTGTGCCAGTGTGATGCCATGAACCCTAATAGACTGACCTAGTGCGGCCTCGGGGGCTCATCGACAGATGGCCTTGCCTACGTCATGCACTCAGAGACCTCGTAGTTCGACGCAACCAATGACTTTGTCTTGATGAGCAAAGATTGCGTCATGATTTTATTTTGACAAACCTAAAAGGACTGACCTAATGTCTCGGGGACTCAAAATGTGAGTCTTGCCTACGTAGCAAGTGCACAGAGACAACGTAGTTCGACAATGACATGGACCGATTGACTTGATTGACTTTGACCAGAGATGACACTGCGTTTGTGTTCGTCGAGCGGTTTGATGATTTGTTGTGGTTTTCTTCAGGACGTTTTATGATTTTTAAGTCTTTGTTCAGGACATTTTATGATTTTTTTGTCTTTTTTAAGGACATTTTATGATTTTTTTGTCTTTTTTCCGGACATTTTATGATGTTTTTGTCATTTTGTCGTTTTATGATTTTTTTTGGATTTTGACGTTTAAGAGGATCGTGACAAATGCATATGACTGATGCCTACACATGAGAATCCAAGGACAAACATGATTGTGCCCCTAGTCAAGCTGAATACCAATTGACATGTGATGACAACGTTGTTTGACGTGGGAAGGACGCATCCTGAAACAATGTGAGGACGATGATGATAATGTGATGAAAGTATCGTGGTCTACAGCCAGGCCAGGAACGCAATCAAGTAATGTTTTAGATAATGTGCTTGTATGGATTAGACTTGTTGCATTTGGAATGACTTGGTTAGGGCTAGATGGGATGATGGAGTTTCCTTAGACCGTTTGACAAGGGAAAGCCAAGATAGGTGACAAGCATAAAAGGACAAAAGGTGGCCTTGGTAAAAGATGTGAGACATGAGACTAAGGGAATTGTCATATGATTTTCAAGGACTGTGTCATATAAGGACAATAAAACTATGATGGTCAATGACATGATGTTTCGTGAGTTGTGTATGACCGAAGGATAGACATGTCAAGAGTTTTCCCAAAGCATGATTTATGTGTGCCAGTTTTATGTCAAGACCAAGGCAGGTGGGAAAAATGCATGGAAATGATAGGGCTTAGATGGATGGATGTCAATGTCATGAGGAGGGTATGGGAAATGAGACGACTTGCCCCCAAGTGTAAAAGTCCACATAGATGATTTATTTTACACATGACGCCTGTTTGCTAGGTTTTCATCATGATACTTATCCAGGGCCCCTGTTTGTCAGGTTTTCACCATTGGATGAAATTTTTCTCTTTACTATTTTCTTGAATTTTTGATTTTTTGGTGTCACCAAGACACCTGTTTTCCAGGTTTTCATCAGGGTGATGATTTTTTTTATTTTTCAATTTTTTTTTGTATTTCTGATTTTGTGGATAGCTTGGATGCTTTAGATAACCACTGACTGTTCTGAATCCCTTGACGGTGCCGATGTAGAGGCTGGTGCCATGATATGCCAATAATGTCCTGTTTGAAGTAGTTGTCTTGTCAGGATCGTAGCACTTGTATACAACTGATCGATGTCATTGTGATCCTTCGATACTAGAGTTGGCCTTATCAAAATACGCACATTGCAATAGCATGCCATGAGAGTCCTTGTGGTAAAGAGTTGCTGCCATGATGTGACATATTTGTGACATAGGATTTTTGGACTTTAGGCGAGTTGTAGGATTATGACAAATGATGGTGGACATGGAAAGGTTGTTTGGACGTTTGGACGAATCACTTTTTATTTTCCAAACTTGGGATGGTGGATGACGGATTTTGGAGGGTGGTGTTTGGAACCAACACTTTTATATGTCTTGATTGATGAACATTTTGAAGGAGGTGGACATGTGTTATATGTGGGAATCCTCTTGTCTTGTGGCTCCACATTGTGATTGACTTTTGTATTTGACTTGATGTCTTTGTTTGATCCATCTTTCTTTGGGATCCATTTTAATTTCATTTGTCCACTTGTCCTTTTGTTTGATTCAATGGCCTTTGACATTTGATTTTGATCTTTTGACTTGTAAGACTTTTGTTTTTGTTGGTCCCAAAGGGGAGGTTGATTCATGATGGAATGACAGTTCATGATGTGGGTGGAGGGGGTGTTGGCAGCAATCTTATGACAAAGATTTCTCATGGACTCCATTTTGACATTTGTATCTAACAAGGTTGCCCCCAGTATCGAGGAGGTACCACTGACATCGTTTGATTTGCTGTCTGAGGAATAGCCAAGACCTTGATGTCTATAATTTTCCTGAAGTTGTATTGGTTCAAGAATGCCTTGCTCATGTATGCCTAGTCCTTTGCCTTGATATTGCATGCTTTGAAAGATTCTATTTGCAATGGGGTATTTGTTGTTTTGAAAGCAAGATGCTAACCCATCATTAGGTATGTGGATACTGTCACTTGTAATATTTTCATCTGCAAGAAAGCCTGCTTTGACAAAGATAGATGACCCTAGTTGATAAAGTGTCTTAGCTTCATTGTCATGTTGGACATATTCTTGACTGATATCTTTGGCTTGATCTTGTGACATGTCAGGTTCAGACGATTCTGTTGGTACTTCCAAGTCAATGTCGAAGCCATCATGATGGTCAGTGTTATAGATTCCTGTAAATTTAGCTATAGCTTGATCATTTTCAAATATGTCCATATTGGAATACTCTTGTGCTTGAGGAATATCGTCTATGTGTGTAATGGAGGCAAGTGTCTCATTTTGGAAACTATCAATAGTCGAAGCCTGTATAGGATTGGAAAGTGTTTGATCATGAATGGCGTAAAGGTCAAGGAGTGGATCATTTTGGACTTCTTGGTCAACAATAGGGTCTTGGTCAAAGATGGGGTTGTCATGGATTTGGACTTCTTGGTCAATGGTAGGGTCTTGTTCAAAGATGGGGTTGTCATGGATAGGTGTGTTTTGGATGTCATGATTGTCTTGAAGGACTCCCTGAATGGAGTTTAAGATAGGGTCATGGGATGGACTACCTTGTTCTTGACATGAGGGTGACATTATAAGGTTATGCTTTGGGCTTTCATTTTGACATGTATCCTCAAGTTTAGACAATGGGATTTGACTTTGAGCAATGACAAAATTTTCATGACTAGATGTGGCTTGTGAGGGGATGACTTGAAAAGGATTAATGACCAAAGGATTAGGATAGGACGTGGGAACTTGGACTGGACTAGTATGTGAAGGACTAGTATATGACATGGGTACTTGCATTAGACTAGTATGTGAAGGATAAGGGTATGACATGGGGACTTGGACTGGACTAGCATGTGAGGGAGAAAGATAGGACATGGAGTCTTGGACTGGATATGTCATGGAGTCTTGGACTGGATTAACTGTTGAAGGACAAGGATATGACATGGAGACTTCGACTGGATTGGTATAAGGTTGATTGAAAGAGGACATGGAGACCTTGACCGGATCGGTATGGTATGATGTGGGGACTTGACATGAGTTGGTAGATGATTGATAAGGGATGCAGACATGGACGGGATTAATAGGTGAAGGACTAGCATATGATGGGGAGACATGGAATGGACTAGTGGACAATTGACTTCCCTTGTCAAAGTTAGGATAAGGGTGATAACTAGACATTTGTTGTGAATTAATGGCAGGATTTGTGTTAAGTGAATTTTGGTAGTGAGGGTAGATGGACGGAGGACTAGGACTGATGGGTTGTTGGTACGAAGGACATTGATTTTTGGCTTGGATAAATTGTCTCCTAAAGTCTGAGGCTTCTTGGTATTGACCTCTACAGAGTAATTCGTATTCGATTTTACTAGCAAGCCTATCCATATCTTGGTGAAGGGAAGACAAGGTGGTGGATGTCATGATGTTGTTAAATGCAGAGTGATAATGATGTTTTTCTAAGGGAAATGACTAATGCAAGGTGATAAAATTGGTCAAGAAAGGATGCCAAATGCTAAGGTGACAATGAAGATGTTGACTAAGGAAAATGACCAATGCCAAGTCTAGATACCAAATGAGGACTATGATGGAAAATACCAAGTCTAAGTTCAAAATGAGGACTGAGATTGTTTTCTAATGTCTTGTTGAAAAGTTTGAGTTGTCCAAGGTCGACTGTTTTTGTCCAGATTTGTGAATGTTGTGTATATTGTTTGAGTTATCTAGAAAACACTTGACAAGCAAGATGTTTTGGTGTAAGCAAGCACACATAAGACAAGTACAATCCTAAAAGGTCAATAGGCCAAGGGTTTTTATACTTGGTATAACCCACCTTTATACCCCAGATTGGTGATAAACACCTTTCCCTCTCGAGAGCGGATAGCTTAGAATTTTGGTGGCATTGGCTCCCCTCCATGGCTCATTAACGTCATTCGAGCACACCAAATTTAGATTCTTTGGGTAGTGACATCCCAAAAATTGCTATCTCTACTCAAGGGGATCAGTAGTGAGTGTCTTCGGGCATGATACTGTACCCTGCACTATACCAAGCAATGGCCAATAGAACGATTGGACACTAAGACAAGAGGTGTTTAATTCGGGTATTCCGTTCGTGGGGCATGATCCATGCGGCGAGAGTCCCCTTTCGAATCCATCTCGTCGGAACCACACTCGTGATTCTTGGGCTTTCCCCAAGAACCCACTTTTATATACCGGCTGGAAGTCCCTCGGTGTCAGGGTGCTACCGGTCTGAGTCGTTCTGGGGTGAGTACTTTTTCCCACCAGAACAGGCCCAAGTTCTAGAGTCAGTAACGATTTCTCTTACACCCAGGATCGCACAAATGCGCAAGGGGAGAGGATACTCTGATATACCAAATCGTGAAGGGTAATTAACAAATAAATATGGGTCTGGTTTTCTGATCACAAGGTTTTCACCAAGTGAGAGCATACTCACCTACCATCTTGCAAGCACAATCAATCAAAGAAGACATAGGTTCGTTTTAATTGCACCAAATAAAATGTGAGTTACACTACTAAAAATGCAAACACATTGTTTTGTTGTTTGGTCTTTGACAATCGAACCTACAAGACAATCTGTTAGTAGTTTAGTGTTTGTCTTCAACCCACGAATAGTAACTGCCACACGCTACAAGAAAAGATTAGTAACAACTATTAGAGAGTTAGCTATTCACAACACATCTGATTTTTAAAAAAAAAATTGATAGAAAAATGAAAAATACAAAAAATAAATCCTGTCTAAAATCTCAAGAGGTTTCCAAAAAATAAAATAAATTAGAAAAATTTGCTGTTTTGCACCTGAAATTATTTTTTTATGAAAAATCATAAAAAAATTATAAAAAATACAAACCAGCTTTAAAAATTCTTATTTTTTTACTGGAGTCGTCTGATGTCATCCCAAATTTGAATAAAAAAAACTATGACCAGATCTACAACCGTGAGTGAGATATAAGCCAATCTTTGTTAAACACCAATTTTAAAAGATCTATTTTTTGACTAATAATTTCACATCCAAATTTAAAGACTAAAGATTAGACCCCTAATAAAATTTAGAGAGATTTCTAGAAATATAAATATATCTAAAAAATTCAATTATTTCCTCCCGAAATTAATTTTTTATTAAAAATAGAAAATTAATTATAAAAAATGAAAACCAGATCCAAAAAATCTAATTTTTGGAATGAAAGTGCACAATGTTGTCCCAAAATTACAAAAAACATTTTGTGAGCAAATACATAGCCGTTTGAAAGTTATGGTTGAATCTTCGGCTTTTTCCACAATGATGCCAAACCTGCAACAAAAACCAAACAAGCCCTGCAACAAGAAGAAACCAACTCCAAAAATAGTTTTTTATTTGTCCAAATATGTTGGGTTCACCAATGTAATCAAGGGATTTCTTCAGATTTGGAGAGTTAGCAATAAACAATAAACAATAAACAAAACCCAAAGATTTTACGAAACACAAAGGAAGTAAACAAAAGAACAATTATACCTGATTGTTGATACCTCCATGATTCCCTTTCGTAATACCTTCTTGCTTGCTGGATAATGTTACCCTCAGATTCGTCAATCGAGCAATCTAAAATGCCTAAGCCCTACAACAAGATTTGAAGGATTTTATATGCCTAAATGACTATGTCTACAAACCAATGCCTATGTCTAAAATGATGCCAAAATTGAAGTACTAAGATTGCCTATGACCATGAACATGAGAGTAAATAATTGCCTATAATAATTACGCCAAATGTGTGTCCTCAAAAATGAGAAGAAGATGGCATTTTATAGAAAAGGCCATTTCGAACGGACGGACGAGATAAATCAATGACAAGAACCTAAAATGAATGATCCAGATTAAACCTGAGAATCCCTAATTAGGGTTAGGGCACAATCCTTAATCAAACGGTCAGAATAAAATCGGATCGACGGTGGAGAATAAATGAGACAAATTAATTAGAAAATAATGATTTTCAAAAAATCAAGAAGATAAGACTGCCTGATTTGCAAGATTCAAAAATCAAAGAGATAAGATGTGAACTGAAGATAAGATTTGAAAAATCAAGAATCTGCCCGATTGCTTGATTTTTGGAAGATTAATTACTAATTCAATTAAAATAATTCAAATTATGGATTTTGAGATAATAAATAATCTTTCATTATTTATCAAAAATGGACCCGACACAGCTCAGATAGAGACATTTAAATAATTTAATTTATTTAAAATGAGAAGAATATTAATGGGTAATTAAATAATTAAATTTAATTATTTAATTTAGCAGATAAGACCAATTAATCAATTTATTTAATTAAGACCAGTGACGACAAATAAATAAAATGAAATTCTATTTATTTAATAATCAAGAAGAAATAAATGACAAAATTAAATAAATTAAGAAATTTATTTTAATTAAAGGAAGACTTAGACAATTAATGATATTTAATAAAATAAATAAAATTTCATTTATTTAATAATCATGAAGAATAAATGACATGAATTAATTAAATAATTTTGACCATTTAATCAATAGTCAAATGTACTCAAGGACATAATTAAAATGTCATAATTATGCTAGGAAGAAAGTGGTAAAATGAATATGTGCCTAGGTCATTTTTAGGTGTCTACACAAGAGATAGTATAATGTAGCAATATTTGGTTTACATGGTCTATTTAACAGTTAATGTCTGAGGAGGAGGTCATACAGGTGACAGATAGCACCCTTAGGGCCATTTCATTTGGCCTCGACACACACACAATATATATTTTTGCACTCACTTGTTTACATTTTTTTATTATATACTTGCTTGTCATTTGAATTGTCATAAATGAAATTATATAATAACTTATATATTTATCTTATTTTCCTTTTGTAGGAAATACCTAGTGTGAGTGAGGTGCAACCTTGTCTAGATTATGAAAGTGCAATATGTTAGATAAGGGGAAGGTAATCGAACTCAAAGTCGATTGAATTAAGAATTTTAAGATCTTATATTGATTATACATACATCAACATAGATTGGTAGTTTTATATGTACTTTTCATTTTTATGTACAGGTAGTTATGAGCTATACATCATTGTTGACAAGTGCGAGCAAGGTGCAACCTTGTCCAGATTATGGAAGTGCAATGTTAGATAAGGGGAAGGTAATTGAACTCAAATTCAATTGAATTAAGATTTTTAAGATTGATTATACATACATCAATATAGATTGGTAGTTTCATTTGTACTTGTCATTTTTATGTACAGGTAGTTATGAGCTATACATTGTTGTTGACAAGTGCCACAATGCCTGAAGGAGTACGTATTGGAACACTTGAAGGAGTAGGTGTTGAACACTCAAGGAGGAGGTGTGCCTAAAACACCTAAAAGAAGATAAAGAAAAAAGATCAACCTAAAGAGGTATGTGTTTATTTTATTTTGTGTTTGGTATTTATATGTTCCCATTAATGGCCAATTGTATGCTAACTTGGATCAATTTTTATGTTTTTGTCTACATATATAGATTGACATTACAAAAGCTATGCCTTGGCTCTGCTCTTGAGAGGGGCATATTCCAGGACTCTTGACCCTTTGAAGAGACGGATATTTCAGGTAATCAAGATTACAATTTTAGAGTTCAATTATAATTCAATGTATATTGATTTTGATGTTAATTATTTGATTTTAAATCATATAGTATAACTAATCTCAATTGTGGTTTGAATTTTTCTTGTGCAGCTACCTTCAGAGCCAATGAGTGTTGCAAAGAGGCTCCATTTTGATGATCCACCAGTAGTTTAGGATGAGATAGCCATTTTGGCATGTAAATTTTGAATAGACATCGAGATGGCATATGCCACATTTTGTAAAACTTTGTTTGAGTTGGCGTTGATGCCATTTTTGTATATAGAGATACACTCAAGATTATTGGATAATTTGATATAGAGAAGTTGACAATCGAAATTTAATTTCTTCCTCATGTGCATGATTAAACTCTTTGAAAATTTAATCAAGTGAGAAATGGTTAAATATCAATGTACAAGAGCATAAAAAAGAATGGTTGTATTATGTAGTTTATATTCATATCGTTGATTACGTTGCATTGCACATCTTTCAAACTCAAAGCATTATTTCACATTGCATAACTAACAACTAGATGCTAATAGATGAAAAAAATTCAATTACAATATAGTTTTTACAAAGTCAATCGAAACAGTTATGCAATTACTTCACATTACATAACTAATAACTAAGAGCAACTGTCAATTGTATTTGTTTGTCATGGAATTTTATGAGACCACATTTCTTTGAGGCATTTTTTAAAACAATTCACTACCTTGTCTATGCCACCACATTTTTCATACATGTGTACCAAAGATTTTTATCAAACAGTTCATTGGCTTGTTGTTATGGCTAAAATCCTAAAACAAGTGCTTTCAAACAAGCTATGGATTGATGCAGAGTGGGGGTGAAAACATATGTGAAAACTACCCTTGACTCCTTTGGACCAAATTTGAGAACCAATAACATACCCCTGTCCTAGGTTAGTGAATTAGCACTCTTTCACAAAGTGAGTGCCCTTTAAACACTTGATCTTCACAAGAATACCCCAAAAAATCTTGAGTTCTATCATAAAAGAACAAATTCAAAGATTATTCTACACCTATAGGTCCTTTAGCAGGATGTCCCATGAAACCGTTTGTTTACCATGCAAATGAATAGGGTTTATTGAAAGTCCCACTTGCACAACTCTCCTAACGATGCCACTAAATCATACACCTCTATTATGACCCCAATATGCTTAAACATTAAAGAGATTCCCCCACTCTCATTGATTTTAACAAACCCTAGGCTAAAAGCTTCATTTTCATGCAATTTAATCAATGATTTGCTTAGGACAGCAACTCCAAGACTCACAAATCATTTCCCCTTTCTTAAATGGACCTACACACATTCAGATCACATTGTACAAATCCTCTCCATCGAGCCACATGAAAGGTTCAACAGGTGGAGGGCTTCAATAATTCATAATTTACTCAAAAATGCAAAATCTGGGTTCACTACATGCCTTGAGAAAACTTGGCACAAAACTCACAAAAAATGAAAAGAAAGCACTCAAACCAACTTTAAAGTGGTCTCAGGCCTGCTGCCACCAAAATGATCTTCTTGATTCTTCACAAAATTACATTCATCAATCCCCAAAATGACTTCCTCAACCTTTTTAAAGACTCTCCCCCACACAAAAAAATTGACCAACTCCCAATAATTGACTTACAAACTAAGTTACCTGTTCGGGTTTGGGGGATCGGTTCGCCAGTTCGGCTAAATTTTTTTTGGGGGTGGTTCGGTTCATTTTGGGTTCGTTAGTAAAAGAACATGTAAAAATAAAAAATATATATATAGCATAGAAGCATGAAATAGGATTAGAATATCACATAACATCATATAAACAACAAAACCACCATAAACTTGAATGTCATTTAAAACATGCATGATAAATATTCATCGTTGAAACTTGAATTGTGGTTGCTTGATATACAGAGTCTATTGATGCCAAGGTTCAATTTGTATGATTTTGAAAAAAGAAGCCAATTGAGTAGAGCTATCAACATTCTTTAGAAATCATAAGAATTTATTTAGTACACTAGCCATTTTGATGTCATCTTGCAATCTCAAATGCTAAATCTATGAAGAAGTTAACTCTGCTACCCACTAGTTTCCATTGAAAAGAAAGCAACAAGCTATGGTCTCATGGCTTTTCTTCACACGAAAATCAGTGTTGGAGTTCAGTTGGAGGGTGAAAAACTACTTGTAACTACATAAATAAATCTTGTTCTACAACTCGTATGGCCTAACCAACTATTCCATCATGTCTGGATGGTTACATTTAGGTTAGGTATGGTCCCCTTTCGCAACCAAATCGGCTGAAGCAGTTCGAGCTACACTCAATCAGCGAAATCCCTTAAGAGTCCAAAGTGCAAAAGGGCAGCAATCTTTGACGAACTTTTTCTCATAAACTATGATGCCTACAAAATTTTTGTTTGAGGCTATGGGATCGTTTTGGGGCCCTCTACAATAACCTCTCTTGGTTTTTGCTATTTCGGAGGCGTTTTCCCATGGTGGAAAGTTTTCAGCTGAGGGAAAAGTTGTTAGATGCAAGCAGTGTAAAGTTGAAAAGTGGTGTAACTTTCATTCAGCAACTCGTACGACCAAACAGACTATTCCAACAAGTTCAGATGGGTACGTTTACATTAGGGATGGTCCTCTTTTGTACCCAAATACGTTGAATCACTTTGAGCTACATTGAACTGACGATTTCCCTTAGGAGTCCAAAGTGCTAAAAAGAAAAAATCTTTGAAGGGATATTTATTGAAAACCATGATGTTTACAGACTCTCTGTTTAAGGCTATGGGATCATGTTTAGTCCATCTACAATAACCTCTCTTGGTTTTTTCTATCTTGGAGGCATTTTCCCGTGGTGGCATGTTTTCAGCTGAGGGAAAAGTTGTCAGATGCAAGCAGTGTAAAGTTGCAAAGTGGTGCAACTTTCATTTAGCAACTCATACGACCAAACATATTGTTCCAACATGTCCGAATGGGTATGTTTATGCTAGGGATGGTCCTCTTTTACAACCAAATACGCTGAATCACTCTGAGCTACATTGGACCGATGATTTCCCTTAAGAGTCTAAAGTGCTAAAAGACAACAATATTTGAAGGGCTATGTGATCATGTTTGGCCCATCTACAATAAAATCTCTCATTTTTTGCTATCTCGGAGGCGTTTTCCCATGGTGGCAAGTTTTTAGCTGAGGGAAAAGTTGTTAGATGCAAGCAGTGTAAAGTTGCAAAGTGGTGCAACTTTCATTCAGCAACTCGTACAACCAAACAGATTGTTCCAACATATTCGGATGGGTACGTTTACGTTAGGGATGGTCCTCTTTTTCAATCTAATACCCCGAATCACTCTGAGCTACATTGGACCGACGATTTCCCTTAAGAGTCCAAAGTGCTAAAAGGAAGCAATCTTTGAAGGGCTATTTCTCATAAACCATGGTGTTTGCAGACTCTCTGTTTGAGGCTATGGGATCGTGTTTGGCCCATATACAATAACCTCTCTCGGTTTTTTCTATCTCGGAGGAATTTTCCCATGGTGGGAAGTTTTCAGCTGAGGGAAAAGTTGTCAGATGCAAGCAGTGTAAATTTGCAAAGTGGTGCAACTTTCATTCAACAACTCGTACGACCAAACGAACTATTCCAACACGTCTGAATGGGTAAGTTTATGCTAGGGATGGTCCTCTTTTGCAACCAAATACGTCGAATCACTTTGAACTACATTGGACCGACGATTTCCCTTAAGAGTCCAAAGTGCTAAAAGGTAGCAATCTTTGAAGGGCTATTTCTCAGAAACCGTAATGTTTACAGACTCTCTGTTTAAGGCTATGGGATCGTGTTTGGACCATCTATAATAAAATCTCTTGGTTTTTTCTATCTCGGAGGCATTTTGCTGTGGTGACAAGTTTTTAGCTGAGGAAAAAGTTGTCAAATGCAAGCAATGTAAAGTTGCAAAGTGGTGCAACTTTCATTCAACAATTCGTACGACCAAACAGACTATTCCAACACGTCTGAATGGGTATGTTTATGCTAGGGATGGTCCTCTTTTGCACCCAAATATGCCGAATAACTCTGAGCTATATTGGACTGAGTGAAATTAGGTGAAAAATTGATGCAGACACAAGGGTACAATCACAAACTCTTTGCAACCTACCTATAAGAGGCATCTAACAAGATTATTCTAACCTCTTTGGACAGTCCAAAAATCCCTTAAAACTTGACAAGCAACTAAATACACATTTCCCTCTTTAAGCCCCTTAAGCCCTTGTAATAGTGAGAAACTAGTTTTTGTCCAATTACTCCACAATTTTTCAAAACACCAGACCAACACATGACTGATTCAAACACCCATATCCAAGTTACATAACATATATGAGAAACAACATAGACTCCTTTGGACCAACGTTGACTTCCTATACATTCACCCTTGAAAAGGCTACTCAATTAGCCCAAAAATGCAAAGCAACATACCTTCAAACACCACACAAACCCCTGAAAACTTGGGGTAGAAAATAAATTGCCAAGAAAACAAAGATTCTGCAATTGGATTCCATTTTTACGGACCTGTAACCATCAAATCAGAAAACCCTTGTTTTTAGTGTAATTCTTGAGGGTTTATTGGATGTAGCACTTCCACAACCTTTCAAATTCTGCCACCACTTTAGAAACCTTTATTTAGGCCCCAATATGCTTAGAAAATAAAGAAAATTTTGGTATCTCAGATATTTTTGCAAACCCTAGGGTAAAAACTCTATTTTCAAGTGAAAAAAACCACCATTTTTAGACCTTTAACTCTTCATTTTATTTCAAAACCTAGTTCTCCATGCCTTCCACTCTTGAAATATCATTTCCTAAGCCCTACCAACTCATCCCACCGAGTCACATTGGTACACAGTAGGTGGGATGATATTCAAGCCATTAAAATTGCAAAACTATTATTCCCCTATTCAGGAACCCATCTAGAGAAAGTATGAGTTTTGAGGCACAAAATGAATAAAGAAACCCTCTATTAAGAAGTCAAAATAAATTCAAGACATTTAATAAAATTTCTACATAAAGTTTTGATACAAAAATGCTTGAATGGCCTGTGCACAGGCAGAAAACACAAGAAAAACAATAAAATCCGAATTGAGCAATTGAAACTTTATTGATTCAAAGAAAAAAAATCCTTCAACCAAACCTATCTCGAGCACTTGAAGGCCTTAAGTACAATTCTATGCCTTGGAATCCAACTCCCAATGCCTTTAACCACCAATCTTAACTTACTTTTGAAACCTTAATGACCGTTGAAGGTCAAATACAAACATTTTTCACATTAATATGACCCATAATGAAATATTGCACTTTTCCACTTCTAACTTTACTAAGACCTCACTTAATGGCTTGAAATAGCATCATTACATGTTCAAAACACTGTTCTTGCTTGTCCTTAAGCAAATTTACTAATTTTTCCTTCAAAGGCTACAAAGCAACAACTAGGACAAGTTGGGATCTCCATGTTTTTTTGACCCTAAAACCTAAAAAGTCCTCCTAATACACGACCATTGATCATATTAGATCTCATTAAAGACAAAAACTCAAAATATTAACACTTTACTCATTAAAATGATCCATAATGATATTGTGGTGTAGGTGCTCTTGCACCAAAAATGGTGGTTACAACTTGCTAATGTCAATGAAACGTGGGGGCAGGAGGATTTAAGGTTGGATCAAGCTTGTGTAGGTCCTAATAGACGTGTTTGATGAATTTATAGGGTGTGGCAAGGTTGGAAACATTGATTTCCTTAAAAACCTCATGAAAGTTGCTAAAAATGAAGTTGCACCCAAGTTGGATTTGAGGAGCAAAAGTGGCAAGCCACTATAATTTATTATATATAAATAGGGGATATTACAAAACTTGGTTCAAATGAGCATACCGACAAGAAAGAACCAGGAAGAAAACCTTCGATTGTAGCTTGATTAAGTACAAAAATTTATTACAGTAACAAAGCATACACCTGTATGACTAATTCAACCTATGAGTTTCCAAAATATAGACCCCTTTACATTTTAAACATACCCTTTATACAATGCCAAACATTTGACCATATTTCAAAAAACATCATTGGGTATAGATTATGCCCATACACAATTATGACCTTTTTACATTGTTTCCAATTTGAGAAATTCAAATTTTACAAAATTTTCCTATTGGAGGCTTTTAGGGCATAGTCTTCCACAATAGTAGTATGTTCACGTTCTGGACTGATAAGCACCTATACAAACCATCAAGGTAGCTTAGAATAACCAATATATATTATTCTAAATGACACAAAATATGATGAGATGGTAATGCAAACTATAAAAGATGCTTAGAATAACCAATCTATATTGTTGTAATTTGTCGCATACCTCTCCGAAAGGATCAGAGCTGGATATTGTTGCAGCAGGTCCATGATCAATCGTGCTAGGAATATCGCAAAAGTGGGAAAATGAGAAATCTATATTGTCACAATAGAAAATATGCTTAGACTAACAAATCTATATTAATCTAAATAACTTGAATGATGATGAATTGGTGATGCAAACTATAAAAGATGCTTAGAATAACCAATCTATATTATTCTAAATGACACAAAATTTGATGAGATGGTAATGCAAACTATAAAAGACGCTTAAAATAACCAATCTATATTGTTGTAATCTGTCGCATACCTCTCTGAAAGGATCAGAGCTGGCTATTGTTGCAGTAGGTCCATGATCAATTGTGCCAGTAATATCGCAAAAGTGGGAAAATGAGAAATCTATATTGTCACTAATAGAAAAGATGCTTAGACTATTGAATCTATATTAATCTAAACAACTTGAATGATGATGAATTGGTGATGCAAACTATAAAAGATGCTTAGAATAACCAATCTATATTATTCTAAATGACACAAAATATGATGAGATGGTAATGCAAACTATAAAAGACGCTTAAAATAACCAATCTATATTGTTAATCTGCATACCTCTTCAAAGGATCGAGTTGGCTATTGTTGCAGCAGGCCATGATCAATCGTGGCTGTGAATATTGCAAAAGTGGGAAAGGGAAAACTATATGGTCCAATAGAAAAGATGCTTAGACTAACAAATCTATATTAATCTAAATAACTTGAATGATGATGAATTGGTGATGCAAACTATAAAAGATGCTTAGAATAACCAATCTATATTATTCTAAATGACACAAAATATGATGAGATGGTAATGCAAACTATAAAAGATGCTTAAAATAACCAATCTATATTGTTGTAATCTGTCGCATACCTCTCTGAAAGGATCAGAACTGGCTATTGTTGCAACAGGTCCATGATCAATCATGTCAGGAATATCACAAAAGTGGGAAAATGAGAAATCTATATTGTCACAATAGAAAAGATGCTTAGACTAACAAATCTATATTAATCTAAACAACTTGAATGATGATGAATTGGTGATACAAACTATAAAAGAAGATTAGATAACCAATCTATATTGTTCTAATCTATTGCATACCTCTCCGAAAGGATCAGAGCTGGTTATTGTTGCAACAGGTCCTTGATCAATCTTGCCAAAAATATCACAAAAGTGCATACAAAATATCACTATTAAAGACACATGCATTGCAATAATATATAAAATATCAGTATTAAATAAAGAACACTAATGAACTTAATCATAATGAACATAATTATTGTACCTTCCATTCTTGAAAATTCTATTCAAGTGTGCCTGAAGGGTCATCTCTTTGCTTAAGAGTATCCAATATTGCCTCATGATCAACATTACTAAGTGTCCATAGTTGTTTTGTCTTTGTTCTGGCATGATGCTTCAACAACTTAACATTTGTTTCTATAACAAGGTGCAAATACATGAGAATGGTTTTGTGTTTCTCATAGTATTCAAATGCAGGTATGCCATTCTTTCTAATTATGTATGTTCACAACCAAGTTCTTGCAACCACAAATGAACCTGTAGGATACATGAAACCATCATCATCTTCCATCGGTTGTGTTAGCTTATGCTTTACCCACACACATCAAGCCAACCAATAGTCTAATCTCTCTTCATTCCCCTATGGTGCAACAACTGCAAAAACATGTCCTGGCTGTAGTAGATATGAAAGCAGGTCGTAATCAACTAAAATTTCCATTGTGTCATTTTTCATGGATATTGTTTGAGATAAAGGAGTTCGATACTGTGGTACCCATGTATCCACCCACTCACTTGACTCGCATTGATCCCACTTGCACTGAATATAACTCTGACAAAAACAAGCCAACTCTCGTGTCCAAATGGTCCATGTTCTTGCATCTGAGCTTCAAAATGAATGCATCTTTGAAGAATCTTTGATTGTATGACAACCCAATCTTCCTCCCACTATACCCTCCTCAACGAACCAAAAGAATTTGTGCACTGTTGAATCAAGTGTCCCTCCCTGTGACAATGTTGAACTACACCAATCAACAATAGAACGTGCATCGCTGAATTTTTCTCCTGAAATCTTCAATTTCTCCTTAACTAGAGCTCTCTTTATGCATGCACTTGCTCCATCATGCTCCCCTTTCCCATGTCCAACTTCAAAAAAGCTCCAAATATGAGGTAGACACCTCTCTACATGCATTCTACTCAACCAATAAAACATACGAGCATTCTTGAATTGACTTGTGCAATTATCTGACCAAATTAGATGTCGACCCAGTGCTATATCATGCTCCTGCAAGAACTCAAAAAAATTCTTGAAACAATGTTTGACATACTCGGATGAGTGAGATCTATCATCACTCATATAAAAATGATACTCTCTGATTATCTTTTGATCCTCTTCTATACTATCAAGTGCATGTCTAAATATTATGTGGACAAAAATATCAATTTGAATGGAATTGTAATACTGAGATTGTACCTCATTTTGTGGTTGCAATGTGCAGTTTTCTGCAAAATCAACCACTGATATAATAGTGCCAATCGGAAAAGAGTCCTTACACATCCTAAATTGTTGATCCAACCATTGAGACCTATGACTATGCCTTGCATACTTGTAGAAAATATTGTCATTAAAATCTGAAATAAAATCAACAACACTGCATTCTTTTGTAACCAACTCACATCTAGAACCTTCACCTCCACTTTGCAAAGTATATTTGACTATCTCATATCTCTTTTTGTCAACAAGATTCTTTCCAAATTCATGTTCAGAACTCTCATGAAACATTGAACAAACTTTGACAAGCCACCACATTGTGAGCACTTTGCATTTAAACAATCATTTCTATAGAAAAAGCAACCATCATCTCTAGAACATAAAAATAGATCTATCAAGTCCCTTGATGATTTTGAAAGATCCAGTGCACCACACTCTTGCAACATTTCATTAACTATGCAAAGTAGAACGGATATAGCATAATAGCTCATGGTACATTGAAAACTCCACATGGTATTTGCAACAAGTATTATGAATCTTAAGAGGCACACAATAAAATGGCTTCAAACCCTCAAAAGTCCTTTTCGATATTTCCATATTTGGATGTGTTTCAATAAAAAATTTCAACAACATTGTTTGGCTTGATTCCAAGAAATATTTAGGATGTGGTGTACGGTCTCGATTACCAATTCTTAACCTTAAAACATCCTTTGCATTGGGTGATACTCTAGAGTTATCATGCCAAAAATTTTGAATTACCTACTTTACATTATCGGTTAGCTTCTTATCAACATGTGGAAGCCTCTCGACAAAAGCCCATGTATCATTTTGAAAAGGATCATCTATTCTTTCTCTTCTTGTGAGTGCTCTATCCAAATTTTTAAGATTTATGTCAAAATCAATACAACTTTGTCTCATAAAGTGAGCCTTTTTCAATTGATGGTTTACTAGGGTAGTTGTAATGACTCTTCGAGCAGCTCTCTTATCCTTATCCTTTTTATTTTTTCTAAAAGACTTGAGAGCATTAAAAATATTTTTGACAATAATAGAATTTTTTTAGGTCTTCTTGTTCACATGAATCTTCAATTTGGCTAGCAAAGGTCTCATCTTTTGCATCTTTAGCAATTGTACAAAAAATTGGCATTGCTCAGTGAATGCCTTATCGCTAAAATATTGGTTGAAAAGTATTCTATCCCACAACCGAACAGTTCGTGTTGACCTCTTGCCTTCAAAATTGTTTATAATGTTTTGATCAAATTCAAGTAACCATTTAGGGGTTCTTGAAGGTCTTGAATTTGGAATATGTCTTTCTTCCACGCAAGGTTCTTCATTTCTCATGTAATCTGGTGAAACATAATTTACACTTGCTTCAATATTATGTTCAAAATATTCATTTCCAACATTTTCACCATGAACATTTTCAATATCAATTTGAATAATTTCATTCCCAATTTCAATATCATGTTCAAGATCTTCAAATCCAACATTTACACCTTGAACATTTTCATTATCAATTTCAATATTTTCATTCCCAATTTGAATATCATGTTCAACATCTTCAATTCCAACATTTTCACCTTGAATATCTTCAATTTCCTCTTCACTTGAAAGACCATAGGGGCTAGGTTCACAAATATTTAACATACCTTGTCTTCTCTTCCTATGACTTTCTCTATCTCTTTGTCTATATGCTTCAATTTATTCTTTTGTAAGATTTCTCTTACCTTTTTTCTTTCGATGACTGCTGCTCCCCATTATACCTCATAAAAGATGCTAAAAAATCATTCCTTATGACAAATTTGAGTAGAAGATGCTCCAAAAAGTTGATCTTTGTCTCTTCCTGTTTGAAACCATGTGTATGTCACCTACAAATAGAATGTAGGGTTTGTTGGAATGCACAAAACGACCCACATGGGGCTTTTCTATGGCCCACAAATTTGATATCCTTTATAGTCTAATATTTGATTCATTTGAAAAAAAATAAAAATGTTTTGTAATGGTATGATTTTAGTTCTACAAATCAGATATCCGATTTGAATCGGATATCCAATTTGTGTACACATAGACCTAAGGGTTAATGGTAGATGGTAGAGGGTTTAAGGGTTAAGGATTTAGGGTTTAGGGTATATGGTAGAGGGTTTAAGGGTTAAGGGTTAAGGGTTTATGGTAGATGGTTATAAGGGTTTAGGGTTTCAGGGTTAAGGGTATAGGGAAGAGAGATAGATGGAGT
>VDFB02007612.1:0-57832 GCA_007258455.2 Sequoia sempervirens | reverse complement strand
TATTTACTTGGAAAAAAATTACAAAAAAATATGCATCACATCCGACATGAGTCCTCTACTTATATGTAAAATATTACAAAAAAATATTATCATTTTATTATGGTTAGGGTGGTCAGACAGACACCTACTTCTTATTTTTTCCCTGAAATTTAAGTACTACTGCATTGAAATTTCAATTTTTCACCAAATATATTTTTTTATAGAAAAAATAAACCTAGTATTTTAGAAACTACATTCAATTTTCCACAGATTCTATTCTTACATATTTTTGAAATAATATAGATAACTTATTCAAATTTTTACGTGAAGTTTCCTAACTTTGATTTTTCTGAATTTTCATTGCCACTTAAGGGCCTTTTTTTTCCATGATGATCCTGCACATACCCCATAGATTAATTGACTGATATTAGGCTTATGTGACTGAAGGAAAACATAGTGAAGAATTCATTATTAACCAAAGTTTATAAATAACGGTAGAAATAAAGAGTCGACTATTTTATCAATAAGGCGACACTTTGAGAGTAACATCACAATCCTTCTATCCTTGCATAGAAATAGACTTCCCATATAAATCCAATCACATAAAAGAATTTTCCTACTTGTAGTCCTTTGTAGGTCCTCTATTGATCTTACACCGTGATTAATGATTACAAACAATTGAAGTTAAGTGCTCTCCATCTTGTAATGGGGTTTAAATAAATGATAACCCATGCATGTTGATGTGCATTAAAATTAAGTTTACTAAATTTGGTATGCCAAATGAAACTACTGCCTTTCATTTATTTGGCACCCTAGACTCAATGCTTGGGTTTTTTAGTAGTATATGTTCAACTGATGTTTTCAACAAAACCAGCTTTTGACAAACTAGACTTCCTGATGTAAAATATCTCCATGTGCTAGACCAAAATAAAAACACAAGTAATAGCACTAATCTACAATTGTGTCAGTGGCTAGCACTAATATTCCCATACAAACTAAAAATAAGAACCTTAATCTTTAAACAAATTTAGGTTCCCTATTAAACCTTGAAATTCTAGCATGTGTTAGTTCTCACCACAAAAAATTCTATATGGATCTTATCCTAATATGTGTGTATGCAAACAAAATAACTTAGAATCTAAAAAACTAATTCAGCTCAATTTCCTTACATCATACAGAAGAGGGAAAGTCCCCATCACTTCTTGCACAAACATATGTAATCATTACAACAAAGATCACCAAAAATACCCTCCAACTTAGTTTCATTACAAGGAAATAAATTATACCCAAATCATTGCATACAAGGAGAGGAACTTGAGGCCCCATTGTTCTAGTTCTCTCATCAAAATCTTGTGGAAGACAAAGCCATGCAGAGTACACAAGTGATTCACAGATTATTCAAAATCAGGAAGTGCAAAGCAGACCTTAAAGACCAGATTCTAACTTTGAAGCTTTAGAAAACCCTAACTAGACTGATATTCCAATTCTGGCATATGAGTCCCAATTTAGGTCAATTTTCATGTTTTTACAAATTCAAATACCCATTTGCTATATTCTTGTTTCTACACAGAAACCCAAATCTAGGACTGATTCACCCAGCCTAACGTATGAGTCCCAGTCAGCATTAAAGTCACTATTTTTAGCATTTCATAGCTCCATCTAGTCATCTTTAGATTTCCAGGTGCACACATTTCATCTTGCAGCATTTTTTTGTTTCATTTGTATTTCTAGGTCATTTAGTAAAAGATTGCATCATATTATGGTTAAACATTTCATCTTGCATTGCATTTGTCTTTCTAAGCCCTAGCTTGGTGGTGAACCCCTCATTAGTTTATAATCAGCCCCTAGGACAACCCTATTGCCATATCTCTTTCCCCTTTCTCCATTGGATAGAGATCTCTAGGGTCATCCTTGAATTAGAGTGTGGAGTTTTATTATTCTAGGTTCAAAACCTTAAAACGCAAGCAAAATCCTATCCTTCATTTTGGTGAACTTGCATTTAGAACATCATAATTTTGATTCAGAGTGCATCATCATCCTAGATCTTGCTTGCATTAACATTGCATTAGGGTTTGCATTAGTTAATTGACATTCTAGGGTTTCTAATTTTGCATTAGTGAAAGTGCATATAGCTTGCATTTTTTGCATCTCAAATCATTGAAATTCATATAAAATCTGCATTTTCACGTAGGTTATAGATCATACAACATAAAAAGCATCAAAATCAATTGAATTTTTTTGAAAATTTTGAAAAAATCCTCATTGGGACTCATACACCCCTCTAGGTGAATTAGTCCCAATGCAGATTTTGTACTACATTTTCTGGCATTTAAAGCATTGTTTCTAAGCTTTTGTTTGTTGTTGATACCCTTTTGTTTTAGTTTACAATTTTTTTGTTATAGTCATTTCATTGTTCTTAGCTTAAATTGCATTTTTATTCATTTCACATTTAGTATCCCTTGCATGAGCATTTGGTGTCCTAATGCTAATACTGTAGTGAGACGAAGTTCGAGACTTGTGTCATCCCACAATAACATAATCGTAGTGGATCTTGGGTTGTCTAGCTCTTTTACTCCTAGTATTGACACGGGTACACTAGGTATGGACCATACCCTTAACAATTCCATGCCTTCATGTAGTATGACATATGCTGAAACTATGGTTGCTAGTGTTCTGCAAGGAAACTTAATTCAAATCCATGAAGACTTATCAAACCTACAAAATTAAGTGAAAAATGACAACATTTCAACTACCACCATCCCTAGTATAGATAGCATTCATCGCATGCTTGAAAGTGAAGATGGACTTGACCTTGTGAGAGGCATAGTTCAAATATTTGGAAAACACTTTCCCTCAAATACTAGTTTTCCTTTACCTTCAAAAAATGTTATAAGTCAAGGAGGAATTCAAATTCCTCCTCCCACAACAATTGCCTCTATTCCTACCTATACCAACCCTCAAGTCACAACAAAAATGCAACTGATTAGTAATATGATTCCTTCCTTGGGTATTCCCGATAGCATCCCTAGTACCTTTGTGGCAACACATGTCATATCTCCTACCACCTTACCACCTATAAGCACTCCATTCACTTGTCCCTCAAACACATACACTCCTCCACTTCTTTCATCTCCATCTCATAACACAAATAGTGACCCTCTCATAAATCAACTCTTCCAAACCGTTTCATCCCTTCAAAACAAATTTCCACCATCAACAAAAATAAAAAATGGCCCACCTACATATTATGTCAAAATCAACCCATTTTCCTTGGAGATATTATGAACACCGATGCCACAAGGTGTAGAGGTGCCTAGATTGGAGAAATATGGGGGAAAGGGATATCCTTCTAACCATGTTAATGTTTATACTGCCTTATGTAGTAACTTTGTCCTTGATGATAAACTCTTGACCAAGCTTTTCCCTAGATCTTTGAAGGATACTATCTAAGAATGGTTTTATTTATTGCTAAACAACTCAATTCATTCATTCAATGAAATTTTTGAGGCATTTTTCAATCATTTCCAAGTGCATATGACTCCTAAGATGACCTCGGTTGATTTGATGAGATATAAGAAAAAAGAAGAAGAAAAGATTACTGACTTTATATCACGATATTAATCGCTTTATTCCCAAATCGATGTCAAGGTTCCTGATCCTCACCTTCAAAAGATGTTCATAGGAAATTTTCAAAGTAAGATACAAGACAAGCTCACCATAATGAAATTCCTCTCCTTCATGCACTTGTGTACTACCCTTCATGATTATCAAAATTTGATTAGTAGTCATGATGCAAAGTCCACTTCTAGCCGAACTAAGAAATCTGAGCCCACAAGCCAAAAAAATTCTCAACCTTTTAGAAAATAGAATAAAGGTTTCCTTCAATTCAATCCCCCTCAACAATCAACTCAAAATGCTAATAACCAAGTCACTACTATTAAAGCCACGCTACCCTTTAGCTATGGGGACCCAAAAAGATAATTCACTCCCCTACTTGATACCCTTCATAACACAATGTCCCAACTTTTAGAACAACAAATGATTACCTCACCTCCTGTTAAAACATCCGATCCCAATAATCCTTTACCTCCAAACTTTAGATTAAATGCTTATTTTCATTATCACCAACAAAATGGACACAATACATAACATTGTAAGCATCTTAAACATGTTGTGCAAGACCTCATTGATTCCGATCGACTTTTCGTTTGAGGTGTTAATGACCAAGGAAATAAGTATATTGCCCCTCCTAATCAAAACTTGCAAATTTTTACCAACCCCATGCCAAAACATAATATTTCATTAGTTAAAGCAAGTGAAACTACAAATAATGATGTGATCAATGTTGATACTGATGATGAGAACATAGATACAATTCAACAAAGTCTTATGGATATTGATCAACAAAATCCTATTGATGGTTTGGTTGCATTGGTCGAAACTCAACATCGTCTTGGGCCAAACTAAAAAGCCTCTTAAGATTGTTTTCTCCTCACAAGATATACTTAAACATGCACCTGATAGTCCTCTTTACATAGCCAACCGAATCTATGATAAGCTCACTAATGGTATATTAATAGATCCCATCTGTGGAGAGAATGTGATCACTAAAGAATTCTTACTCTTGCATGAACTCTATCAAGACATAAATGATAAATTGAAAGAATGGATCAAGACGCATAACAATTTCGCTTTCCCTACGATGGGATCAATCACCTTGCCTTTACAAATAGGACCAAAAACATTAGATATCTCATTCTCCATCATCCCGTAGTCAAACTAATTTCATGTGAAGCTAGGCTATCCATGGCTTCACTCCATGAATGGAGTCCCCTTAGTCATGCATAATTGCTTAAAGTTTCCCTTTGACAATGAAATTTTTATCGTCCATCATAGTGGCTTTAACCCTTTGTTTTCTTGTGGAAAATTTTCCTTAGATTTCTTTTGGCCCGAGCCTATATAACCTATCAAACCACGAGAAGACTTCTTTTTCAAATCATATCAAAAGTTCAAGGCAAAGAAAATAGCAGAATTATCTCTCTAAAACATGCCTTCACCCATCATCGTGCCTACTATCCTTGATGAAACCATGATTGAACCTAAAGAAACTCCGAATAACGAAGATCAACCTAAGATAGAACCTTCACCTACCTCCTACAAAAGACCAAGAGATAACAAAAACAATCCCATCACACCCCCTAGAATAAAACAAGTTTACAAAGTCAAAGAGAAAGCGGTTGAACAATCTCTCGTGGTTCCTTTCATTCCTCCCCTTGGGGAAGATAATAAACCTATGGTTGATGAACCCACTCCTACAAAAACACAACTTGAAAACAAAACTAAAAGAAACAAAAGCACGCTAGAGAGAACAGGCCTAGACGTCATGCCCTTGCTTGAAAGTTAAATGAAGAAAACAACAAAGAAAATAAAAATCCAAACTTGACTGAAGCAATGAATGATGAATCTCTCCCTTCGCTGACACAAAAAGATTCTATAATGCAACCACAACAAGAGTTGAACCCTTCTTTAGAAATTATCATTCAACCTCCTGTTCTGATTAACTTAGATGACGATGAGGAAGTTGCTAAAATTGATGAAGAGGTGCATAATGAATTGAGTACATTGTTTTCCTCTTCCATGAGCTTAAACAATAATTCTCATAAGAAGAGTGTTGAACCTAGTGATGGCCCTAGTTCGACAATTGCGAATGACCTGCTCATAGGTTGACTTGCATGTTCCTTACTAGTCTCTTACATTGTTTTTTTTCATTTTCTTTTGTGTGATTGCATGTGTGTAATGTGATCCCCCCGTAATGTTCTGTTTGATGCATCTATCTCTCTTTGTGACATTCCTCTATTTGTACCTTCACTCTTCTATATGTCGTAAATTTTTCCAAAAGCTTTTTATTTTTCTTTATATTTTCTTTGTCTTGTGTTTTCCTTTTGGGGATGACACAAGGCGTCGAGACATTCATGTCTCTTCCATGTTGACCCCAAAATATTTTTCTTTTCCTTTATCTTTTCTTTTTCTTGTGTTTTCCTTTTAGGGATGACGCAAGGTGTCAAGACATTCATGTCTCTTGTATGCTGACCCAAAAGGATTTTCTTTTTTTTTTTCTCTCTTTGTGTAATTCTTCCAATTCTATGTGTATTTGGGGAATGATGACAATTCTGAGCTCTCTTAAAAACATTGTAGCAAGAACAAATTGACCCCAAATCCAAAGATCCCTCATGTGTTTTGTGTTTTCATTTTGGGGGCAACCCCTCTCTTTTCTTTTCTTTTCTTTTGCATGATGTAGCTATACTTGGAAATATATGACTTGGCATAGGGCTTTCCAAGTTAGCTCTCATGTCTTCTTTATGGTTATAATTTATCATTTGCTACTTTAAATTAATTGCTCACACCATGGTGTTTAGCAATTCCTTTAAAGTGGGGCCATACATTGGCATTATTCTTTTGTATTTTTATTTTTCATGGTTCATGGTGTAGTCTTCTTACCTCACGCGATGTGTCTTTTGCTTCGTGGATGACATTGGGTGTGATGTACTTCAAGAGCGTGATCTCTCTTAGTGTATTACATTCCTCTTAGTGGCTAATGCGACACACTGCATCCCCTAAGTTTTGAATATTTTATTCTTTGATTGGTCCTCTCTTGTAGACATTAGGCACAATGTTCCCTAAGTTAAGACCTCATATGAACTAAGCAATAATCCTTTGAACGTTCCCTATTTTTTGCATTTGCATTTTTAGTTATATGGCCACCTTGCATAATACATCTTGCATGCCTATGGATCCATCTTGTTTGTTCATGAGTTCCAAGCATACACATTTTTTCTTGCCTCATGAAGCTTGAAGTTCATTATTCATGAGCTCCAAGCATACAAATTTTTTCTTGCCTCATGAAGCTTAAAGCCCATTTTTGTGTGGTGCCTTATCAAAGTTATCAGGAGGTATAAATTTGGTATAGTTTGATGGGAAGCTCGATCGAGGCATGACTTTCCCATAACCACTCACGTGTGAGTATGAGCACATGTCGATTGTGTGTCTATGTGTCTCACCTCTTTCAGATCCTCATCCAATAGACATCGTAGAGTTTCGTTGCCTCAGAGTGAGTGTGCATTTTTTAGACAAACAACCTAGATCTGATCCACATCACGATGGACAAACGGTCGAAGCTTCATCCGCCCCTTTTATTTTTCTTTTCTCTTCATCTTTGGCAGTGTATGCTTGTGCCTTTACAATGCACTTTACATCATTTTTCATGTGCGTTCTTTTGTACCTATGATGGTTTGTCATGGGATCTTGATCACCCCTCTTGATCGTTGTCATCCCATCTTACTGGCATTGGTGTGATTGGACCCCTCTTAAAGCATATTCGTCTAATTTAGTGTGAGTTTGAAGCAAGTTCATCCTCTCACTAAAGTGGGGGCTAAATGTAGTGTCGAAAAATGTTGTCGGTGACATTTTCACACTTGTTTGGACCCTCCTTGTAAAAATGAGCTTAATGATGCCTTGACTTAGTGTTGTAATGTGATTAACACACTCGAATTAGGTCTTGGGCCCTTGTGAGCTAAACAAACTTAATCACACCTTATTTAGAGTGTTGTAAAGTGTTGTAACACATTTTCACACTTTTCTAGGGTTTTCATAAATAATTAGACTTCTTTATGCTTTAATTGGCCTTATTTTGCATCCAAAAGCCTCATTTATTGCATCTTTTCGAGAATAATCCTGACACAAACCAACATCCAATCACAATTAAGGTGTTTTTAGGTTGTGTGGCCTAGATTTGGTGGTTTGAGACTCATACGCCACCTTGAGTGTATGTGTCCCACCTAGGGTTTTAGGTCTTGATCCTGATTTTATTTTTGAATTTGGTCCCATAAATTGTGCCTAATGGGACTCATACACCACCTTGGGCGTATGAGTCTCGTGTGGCCTAAAATTAAAATTAATTCAAATTATTAGTGGGATTTTATCCACCTAGATTTAATGTTGGCTTGTAGTGTTGTAATTTTAGGAATTCTTGCATAATTAAGTATAAATACAAATTTCTTCACATCATCATTTTCGAACGATGAATCGACATCTTAAAAATCATAAAAATTGAAAAATTCCAACAAATTTAAACATTCAAAAAAAGTTTACACAAAAATCAAAATCTTATTGATTCATCGTTTGAGGGGGCATATACCTATCAACATTTGACAATTAGCATCTAGGGCAAATTTCAAAATTCTTTGAAGCAATGCATAAAACACATCACTTCAAAGAGGGGAAAAATGTATACACCTAAAAATGGTCACATCACAATAGTATGGTAAATAATTAAATATTTTTAATATTTAATTAGATCTCTGAATTAATCTGCGTATAAATAAATCTAAATAATTTATTTATATTGTTCATTCTTTCATTTCGGTTAAATAAATAAGTTTATTTAATCACTTTTCTTATCCATTTCTTAATTAATTAAATAAACATTATGATTTATTTATATTAATTATCATGTAATCTTGGCTTGAATATTTTATTCAAATAAAGATTAAATATTCTTCTCTTCTAAAATTCTTCTAAATTCCATTCACAATTAAATATTTCAAATATTTAATTAATTCTTCTAAAGTCTATTCGTAATTAAATATTCCAAATATTTAATTAAATCTTCTAATGGCCATTCACATCAAATATTTCAAAAATGTTTTAAATCGTCAAACTCACATAAAATTAAATAAATTTATTTATTTAATTTGGATTATCTACAACAACCGTGAAATAACTTCAAAACATAAAATTAACAAATTTCTTTGTTTCTAAGCAAAGTTGTTCCCATGGGTTGAAGAAAAACCTCCAACCTCCCAACATCTTCCATCTTCCTCTCAACCTCTCCATCTCTCACCATTCAAAATTACCAGACAATCTCATAGCCATTGATCTTTGCCAGCCAGGCTCTTGCCTGTAAAAATCTATAAAAGGGACTGTCGAGTCTTTGACAAGAAAAGGAGAAGCTTTTTGTATGGGAAAACTATAGTCAATCAGCCTTCCAACATCCATAGCCTCTAGAATCATAGCATAGCATAGCTTAGCATATTAGCAATCCATATCATGGCCTATCATCCTCATATCATAGCTTCAAAAGCATTCATAATCCACAACCCCTGTGCATAATCTACAGCCCCTGTGCATATCCGTATATCAACATTTCACTCCACCAGCATATAGGATAGAGAAGTATTCTCTCTTTTTGCATACTCGTTCTACAGGTTGCCATTCTGAGAAGCTTTGCTTATACAATCTGAGAGCAGTAGCTTCAAGCAAATCACTGGAGATAGAGGACAATGGAACGATTCTGAAGAAGCTCTGTTTGATTTCTTTGATTTCATTCTATTTAGCTTTCTTTAGTTTAATGTTGCATTAGTGTGTTTTTGTTATCTTATTTTGATACTAACATTTCCCACACACATTTTTGGCGTCCACTGTGGGGTTTTTGCCCCAGTTTTAACATTTTTTCATAGATTTTTCTTACAGGTTACAGCTGGAAGAGCGTATTAGCGCATCAAACACGCTTTAGCACAGATCATACCCAGTTTAGCGCTCTTTAACTCTGTTACAACACCCTTTAAAGATTCTTTAGCACCCTTTAAGGATTATACAGCACCCTTTAAAGATTCCATAGCGCCCTTTAAGGATTCTATAGCGCCCTTTAAGGATTCTGTAGCGCCCTTTAAGGATTCCACGACGCCCTTTACTGATTCTGTAGCGCTCTTTACTATTTTCATAGAGCATTTCTATTTTAGCGCTCTTGATGTCTATTTTAGCATAGAATTTGTAAGTTTGCAATTGTAATCTGTAACTTAAGTGGGATTTGACTGAATCCAACACGACCGTGGCTAGTAAGAGATTTAAAAAAAAAAACCAATCCTAGGATAGTCACTTAATTGGAATGAATCAATCCTAGGATAGTCACTTAATTAAAAAATGAAGCAATCCTAGGATAGTCACCTCATTTTCTATTTTGGACTAAAAAGAACTCCATGTCTTTGTGAAGCAATATCTTCACCTAGCATAGAAAACTGTTTATTTGGGCTTAAAATTGAACTCTTGCTTGCTATGATTAAACGGTGATAGGCTTATGCTCTCCCCTTAATTGGGTGATCAAAATGCCATACTCATCTATTCTATTTCATGCAATTTTAAGCTTTGTTAAAACCTTTTAGAAGGCCTGCCATAGTGGGAAAATGTACTCACCCTACGGAAACGACCTAAGTGGGAACAACTAAAGCCAAGTTTTCTAGCCCACTTTAATCAAATGTGGATGGTTGATGAAAATCCCATTTGATGGTAGTGTGCAAGATAACCATCCCCAAAACCTTTTTTCTAAAGGTTGGGAGGTCTCCTGAGGGAGTTTATTATTGCCGCATCGAACGGAAACCCTTACTACGAACTTAGTGTAGTATCTAGCCGAAGTCAATTTTCGAACATCATAATAATCATAGTGCAAGGGAGGGAAAAATCTACCCCCAAGATACTTAACCAAAGAAAGTTTTTTTGGTAAAATAAAGCAATTAAGCAAAGCTAAGAAAAATGAACTTTCATGTGTGTTAAAGACTCACGATTCTCAAAAAGTCCAAATCCTGAAACGAAAAATCATTGGTTCAAAATCTGAAAATGTATGTTCAAATGGAATCATTTCTTGGTTACAAAGGTCTATAAAAGAATTATATGCGATACTCACCATATAACTTCCAAGGACCGTTTGCTCAGGGGATCTGGTATCCACTTCCGTCACTCTGAGTACGCACCTAGAAAAGACAAAAACACGGGTGCCCCTTCGGGGGTGACACGGTTGTGTGAGTCGACGCAGTTCTAAGATATTGGCTGTTGATTATTATGGTGACCTACCTGAGTACTAAGAGTGAGTCTGTTTACTTTATTTTATCATTGGTTCTTGAAACAACTATTCTACAACTTGCTTGATGTGTCTTCAAAACATTAATTCAGTAAAGATCTGAATCCAAAACTCACAATTACATTGATTACTCTCATGTTAAGAGATTGGAAATCCACAACCTTTGTTAAGAAATCCATTCTCAAACGAATCAAAAATCCAAAGAAACCACTTAGCTACAAGAAACTATTGAAGAAAAGACTATTCTTGTACCAAAGTCAAAAGGTTTTACTTAAACATAGAACCTTTATCCATCGATATCATGATTGTGTTAGAGGTTTCACTGATGATTATGTTGTAGAACCATTATACTCACAAGCTTTCTTTCAAAGAAGAGCCCTCTCTCAAAGGCACAACCACAGTTAGCGTATTCGTTCTTCTTGTATTCCCCAACCTGCAATTGAATATTCTACTCATTTGAATCAATTTTTGCAATAGAGAACTCAATCACATTAGGAATTTATCACAAATCCATCTTTTTACGAAGCTACAATCAAACTTCATAAAGTGCAAAATCATTTTTTCTTGATCTTTTGCTTAAATTCATGCCAACAGGATTTTCATCCTTTCAATCAGGGAAAAACATGAGCTAAAGACTAGAAATATTTTAAGTCATAGAATCTTCATTCTATCTTGACTTTCATAACCATCAAAAATTGCACTATTTCATTCTTTTGATCAAAAGTTAGTAGAATTTGGGGCAAAGCTTATGCCTGTTGTCACGAGATCTCGAAAGCACATAGAAAAGATGAAAGAGAAAGTACCACAAGCAAAATGGGTGATAATAGTGAGAAAGAAGAGAATCCATTTCATATTGAAGAGTTAACAGAAGAAAAGCTTCAAGAATTAGAGCAGGATCCCCAATTCCATACTCTTATGGAAAGGATTTTAGAACGAAACAAAGAAAGATATTTTCTTTCATTAGCTAATCAAGGAGCTAAATTACCTTCCGATTTTGATATAGAAGGGATTAAGGAGAATCCTAAAACTCCTCCTAATGATTTTAGTGCCCTTAATAGATAAAAGAATTACAAGGGCAAATAAAGGAAATGCAAGGGTGTGCAACAAAGAAGTATGTTTTGGATGACATATCTCCTTATCCATTTGATAGGAGTCTTCAAATGATCCCTTTTCCAAAACATTGCGAAATCCCTAAATTTGATAGGTACAATGGAAAAACTGATCCCATTGAACATGTGAGGGATTTCCGAAATATGAGTCTAGAATTCACTTATGAAGATACCTACTTAATGCGATTGTTTCCACAAAGTCTGGGTGGACAATCCATGGAGTGGCTTTCCAAAATCACTCCCCCCATAAAAACTTTTGAGGAGTTAATAAATCAGTTTATATCACAATACGCCTACAACATCCAACACCAGATAACCATGCTTGATCTTTGTAAATTGAAACAAAAAGTACGGGAATCTTTCACTACATTTTTGCAAAGATGGAGAAGATTGTTTGCACGATATTCACGTCCTATTCCTGAAAAAGAAAAGATGGATATCTTCATCAATAGCCTAGATCAAGAATTAAGCTATAGGCTTAACCTTCATTGTCCTCATAACTTTGAAAAATTGATTGAAAACGCAATCACCATTGAAGGGGCCTTGGTCAAAAGGGGAGTAATAAAACTTGATAATCCAAGTTCATCCAACCATAACAACAATGATAAAATAAGGTTTTGGAAAAGAAATAAAAATGTTGTCAATGATGGTATAGTGGATGCAAACAATCTACGAACAAGACCATCTATCTTCAACCTATCAAGTGCTCCATGAAATAGCCAACAAGGAAATACCAACCAACAAGGAAACAACAATCAACAAGGACAAAACTCCAATCAAGAAAGTATGAACAATCAAAACAACAAGGATAATCATGGTAATTTCAATAACAATCTTGGAAATACCCAAACGTCAAATCTACCAAGACCTCCATTCTTTTCAAATCGTCAGAATTTTACCACTTTGGGTCAATCTCTTGAGTCTGCTCTCAAGGAGCTTCTCGATAATAAGGTTATCACCTTACCACCACAAAGAGATTATGAGGCATGAGTCAAACCACCATCATGGAATGACTCGTATTATTGCAATTATCATCAATGTAAAGGTCATAGAACAAATAACTGTCAAGCCTTGCAAAATCTAGTACAAGATTTAATTGACAATGGCACCATCACAATTGAAGGACATCATACCAACGACGATCATCAAGCATTCAAAGATCCTTTACCAAACTATCAAAAGGGAGAAACATCAGATACCAAAGTGAAAAGAATAAATAATGTTGAAGACAACATAATCCGCCACATCTATGCAGATGATCAGCGGGTTAATGTTATTAAAATCAAGGAAAAACAAGAATATCAACAGGTTAATGTGACTACGAGAGGACAAGAAAAAGTTGTCCTAAAAGGTAGTTCATCTAAGGCAGCTATTCCTCCTCCAAGTCATTATAATCTAGTTGATCAATTGAGAAAAACATCAGCTCAAATTTCCATCCTTGAACTTCTCAAAATATCTCCCGTGCACAAGAATATTTTAGAAGAAGATCTTGTAAACACAACCGTAGAAACTGATCTAGATGTAAACAAATTTCAAGCCATGGTGGGACATTTGTCTTCCCCAACTTATCTTTCATTCTTCGAAAAAGATGATGCCTCCATGACACATCCGCATAATTCATCGCTTTATCTTGAAGTCATGATCCATAAACACTGAATCAGACGTGTCTTGATAGATGGAGGAGTTGGTTTAAACATTTGTACCTTAAAGCTAATACATGCCTTAGGAATATCGGAAAATTCCATTGATCCACGAAGAAAAATAACTATCAAGGCATATGATGATGAAGAAAGAGCTTCTAAAGGACTAATAATGCTACCTATCAGAGTAGGACCTGTTGTGAAAAATACCTTTTGTCAAGTTCTAGATCGTGATCTTTCCTATAACATACTTTTGGGTCATCCATGGATTCATGATATGCAGGCAGTACCATCAACGTATCATCAATGCCTCGAAAGTTTTTGTATGATGGACAAGAAATAACTATACAAGCTGACTACAATAGCACCCAAACTTGTTCAAATCTCCGAGCAACTCAAGATGTTTTTGTGCCGCATAATAGCGAGGCTCTTACTGCTTCTTCTTCTGATCTACAAGGCCAATTGCAAGAATTGACGAAGAATCTTGACACCAAGCTACATTTAAAAGACAAAGGAGTAGGCGAATATTCACTATGCCTTTCTACCTTACCTCCTTCTCCAAGGTCACATGGGCAGCCAACCCTATCAAATCAAAAGATCGCAACAACATCTACATCCCAAGCTTTTGTGCCAATCACAAAGTTTGATGGACAATTCATTAAAGCTAACACCATCAAGGAAGAAGCCGAAGATAGGGACATCCTAAGCTGGCTATACAAAGATGAAGATGAATCTATCTTGCACATCAAGTTACCTATTGACCAATATGGCAAAGGGTATACTATCATGCAAAGAATGGGTTATGAAGGAAATGGTCCTATAGGAAAAAGAAAAGGAATCATTGAGCCAATTCAACCTATTTCAATACATCCAAAAGATAAAACAAGACTTGGATATGGTAAAGATACAGAAGAGTCAACTTCACAGCAAGCACAACAAACTCATGAAGGAGAATCAATTTCAGATAAACCCCATGAAGATGCCACTCTACAAAAATTTTATGGATCAGTTTTCCAATTGCAGAATAGTTCAGAAACTGATTCTAATGAATATGAATGGGACACCATCTATAACGATGAATTTTGGAGAGACAAACAAGTTGATACCATACACAAATATGCACCCGTTCTCATACAAGGAGAAAGCTCGGGAACACAATCATTTGAATTTGAACCACGATATGACAATGACTCAAGTGAGGATGATTCAAATTTTAACGAGATTGATAATCGACAGGAGAATACCATCATAGACCTTGTCCATCATGAAAATGACAACTATGTCATGACTTTGACCACTCAAGACCTTACCCAACCTAATGATCCCATACCTTTAGTCTATCCAGAACTTATTGATTGGGACAACGATGCACATATCGATATCCTTACATTTCATGATGATGAGGATATTGTAAATTTCCTTTGTTCATCTAATTAAGAAAACAAGTGTTCTATTGAAGAATCTCATACTCAAGATTTTGATAGGGAGGGTGTCAAGTATCTTAGCTGCAAAATAAATGAAATAAAAGATGGATCTATCGGTGAAAACCGAAAAATGGCAGTGGTAGATCACAACAAGAGAAAAATAAAGAGAAAATCTAACGGTGAAAACCTTTTTGAGGCACTAAAGGATGAGAAACTTGACACTCTTCCCAAACATTATCAAGAAAGATCTTCTGTTTTGATTGAGCCCACAGAATCAATCAACATAAGTACAACAGAGTAGCCAAAAATCTTGCAACTTGCATCATCATTAACAGTAGAAGAAGTACTGAAATTCACAGAGTTCTTGAAGGAGAATCAAATCAACTTCGCTTGGTCATATGCCAATATGCCAAGGTTAGATCCTAATATGATAATGCATCATCTATCTATAAACACACGGGCAAAACCTGTGAAGCAAAAACTCAGAAAAATGCATCCACATGTTGCATTATTGGTTAAAGAAGAGTTAAAGAAGCTTTTAGATGTTGGATTGATTCGGTCTATTGACTATGCAGAATGGATCTCCAATATCGTACCTGTTTCAAAGCTGGATGGAAGGATTAGAATTTGTACATATTTCAGAGATTTGAACAAAGCATGTCCTAAAGATGACTTCCCCTTGCCAAACATAGATATGATTGTTGATTTAACTGTTGGCCATGCAATGTATTCATTAATGGATGGATTTTCAGGATACAACCAGATAAAGATTACATCAGAGGATCAAGATAAAACAACGTTCACGTGCCCTTGGGGTACCTATTGTTGGAATGTCATGCCATTTGGGCTTAAAAATGCAGGAGTGACTTATCAAAGAGCAATGAAAACCATTTTCCATGACATGATGCACACCTTCATGGAAGACTATGTGGATGACTTATTGGCCAAATCCAACACAAGAGAAGGACATCTAGAAATCTTGTCAAAGATCTTTATCAGAATGGAGAAGTTCAATGTTCGACTCAATCCAAAGAAATGTGTCTTCGGCGTTAAATCTGGAAAACTCCTGGGATATATTGTTTCAAAACAGGGCATAGAGGTTGATCTAGGAAAAGTGCAAGCTATAATAGACATGTCGCCACCACAAAATATCAGTCAGCTCCAATCACTGCAAGGACGACTACAATCCATCAGGAGGTTTATAGCTCAACTGGCAGACAAAGAGGAAAAGTGTGAAGCAACATTTAATCAGATCAAGCAATATCTCATGAATACACTAGTCCTAATTCCACCAATTCCAGGAAAGCCACTCATACTTTATATTTCAGCAACAGAAGTATCTTTGGGGGCGTTACTAGGACATGAGGATTCTACAAGCAAAGAAAGAACCATATACTATATCAGCAGAACTTTAACAAGTCATGAATTAAACTACACTTTCATTGAAAAAGCTTTCCTAGTAGTAGTGTTTGCTTCCCAAAAGTTGCGCCACTATATGTTGGCTCATACAGTTAAGCTGATAACCAAAATCGATCCACTAAAATACCTCTTAAGCAAAGCTACCTTAACAGGAAGACTTGCAAAATGGGTAATGATCTTAAGTGAGTTTGACATTCACTATGTAGATCAAAGAGCTATAAAAGGACAGGTCATAGTAGATCAATTGGCCGAAGCACCTTTACAAGAAGAAAACCCAATGCACATTGAATTTCCTGATGCAAACGTCTTCACAACAACAATTAAGAAATCATGGACATTGTACTTTGATGGATCTTACACACAACATGGCTCAGGGGTAGGGATTCTTTTTGTTACACCTAAAGGACATACCATCCCAAAATCATATCGGTTGATGTTTCCCTGCACAAATAACATAGTTGAATATGAAGCATTGCTCACAGGAATGAAGGTAGCATTGGACTGGCGGATTATAGAGTTGCAAGTCTACGGTGATTCACAACTTGTCATTAATCAAATCAATGATGATTATCAGACTAAAGATGATAAGTTGCTACCTTACAAGAACATGGTGGATGATTTTAAAAATTATTTTGTGGCAATCAAGTTTTCACAAATCCCAAGGATTGATAATAAGTTGCAGATGCAATGGCTACAATTGCTTCCTTGTTACAATTATCAAAAAATAAAAAACGGTACGAATTCTTGGTGGAACAATTGTTTTCTCCCACCTATGATAATCCTGAGACCTAGGTCATATGCCATTTAACCGGTTCTGATTCACCATTATATGGCAAGATTTATACCTATCTAAAAAATAGCATCTTATCTTTGGACTTATCCTGAAACCAAAAAAGGAATTTCATATGCCAATCATCCTGTTATACCTTGATCGACGATATCCTTTACCGACATGGTCTTGATGGTATGATTCTTCGATGTCTTAAACGTGACGAATCTGAACAAGCCTTACAAGAGGTTCATGGTGGTATTTGTGGAACTCATTCAAGCGGTTTAACCTTAGCCAAGAAACTTGTTAGAATGGGATATTATTGGCCTACCATGGAGAGAGAATATTTTACTTTTGTCAAGAAGTGTTCTAAATGCCAGATTCATGAGAATCTTATTCATGCACCTGCACAGGAACTGCAACCTTTCACTCCGACATGGCCTTTTTCTCAGTGGGGACTAGATCTTGTTGGTAAAATTCACCCTTCATCATCAAATGGACATAAATTCATCATCATGGCTACAAAATATTTTACAAAATGAATCAAAGTTGTCCCTTTGACGACGGTGACCGGTAAGCAAATCTCTTCATTTATCCTAAATTACATCATCTGCCGATATGGAATTCCTAATTCTATCATCACTGATAATGGGAGGCCTTTCAAGAATCAGGATGTTGATGAACTTTGTGAAAGATTTCACATCCAACACAGGTTCTCTACACCTTACTATCCACAAGGAAATGGTCAAGTAGAAGCTTCAAACAAAACAATCTTGAAGATCTTGAAGAAGACGGTAAATGATGTCGGTCGTGATTGGCATGTCCAGTTAAATCCAGCTTTGTGGGCATACAAAACTAGCATTCGCACACCAACAAGAGCTACCCCATATGCATTGGTATATGGAGCAGAAGCTATCTTACCATTAGAGGTTGAAATACCTTCGCTTAGGGTCTCACTGAAAGGATTGATAAATGATGAAGACTACCAAGTATCTCGTCTGCAAGAGCTAGAACTGTTAGATGAAAGACGTCAACATGTAGCTGATCATTTGAAGGGTTATCAACAAGTTATGTCATGTAGCTACAATCACAGAGTTAAACCACAGACATTTCAAGTAGGTGATTTAGTCTTGAAAGAAAATCCACACAATCAGCAAGACAAAGAAAAGAAAGGAAAATTTGAACCAAATTGGCTTGGTCCATTTGTCATCATTGCAGTATATGGTTCTGGAGCATATCAGTTATCTACATCAGAAGGGGACCTGTTTGAAGAGTCGATCAACAGTATTCATTTGAAGAAGTTCTATGTCTGAATCATAAAAATAGAAAAAGTCCTGAAAAAATACATAAAAATCAGAAAAAGTCTTGAAAAAATACATAAAAATCAGAAAAAGTCCTGAAAAAATACATAAAAATTAGAAAAGCAGAAAAAAAAAATTCACATGATATAAAAAAGTGCAATAAAAATAAGTGGTGAAAACCTGGCAAATAGGCGCTACTTGTGATCAAAATGAGCTCCTCTATCTATTAGCTTATGTCTTGCATTCGCTTTACAACATCATGTATCCATATCTATCATTTGTACATATCTATCATATCCATATCATGCAACATGAATCCTTGTGTTTCATCATGGCTTGATGAAATTTGTACATATCCATAATATTCAGGTTGTGTTTACACTGGGGGCGGGAACACAGACTAAACAAGAAAGGGGTAACGAGCTTTTAGAACATCACAAACAGACAAATGACAGTTTGACAAAGCACAACATACATTGACGCATCAAATCAACCATGACACCAAAACGATCACTCAATGCCAATGAAATCAAACAACATGGTCAAAACAACGTTAATCAAAACACAAACATTAATGTTGATAACCAAGTTGGATGATCTAATTTGAATAATGTTTGGAATACTTTAGGAAAAATTTGAATTGTTGGTTGATTTTCTATCATATCTCTGGAGCAATTCGATGATGTATTGAACTAGAAAAGCAAGGAAGGAGTATGATTTTTCTTTGTCTGTTGTTTGTGAGGAAATCATTAGTACTATGCAAATTGGTCGCGAGACATGCTCTACTAAGTATCATTGATGACATTTCAGAATTTGCATGGGAAATGGGTTAACTCTTGTCTGTTTATGCAAGCGATACTCAGGTAATCTCGGTTCAATTATACCTAGATGCTTGTATTATCTTGCTATATCAAAACTCATGAAAGCAATACTCAGGTCATCACTGGTGCTAACATACCCTTTGATTCTTGTATTAACTTTCAACATTTCAATGCTCTATGATGACACAAAAAGCACAAATAAGCTCTCAGAATGGCAATATTGTATAGATACCCTGCATGGTTAGTATAGATTATAGGGTGATCCCACAATAGTGGTTTACACTTTTTGGCCTAACTAGACACTGATATTTTTTTTTTAACACAATCTCCACATTCAGGCACCTATAGCGATTAAACCGTAAGGAATTTGAAGATGATGTAAACTAGAGTCTTGTCACATTTTGTCTGTAGATTCTAAAAATATTTTTTTCAATTTTTTTGGAATAGATTGCAGTTCTTTTTCCATCTCCCACAAAAATTGGTTTTTTTCAAAAAATAGCATTTTTAAAAAGTGACGCACACCGTATAATGCATAACTTTTTTTCCATGAAGGATAAAATTCCAATTCTTTCAAATTTAGATTTCTAACTCCGATATCTAGTGCTTCCACTTGGTTAGATAGTTTTTTATTGAATATTTTTTCTTTAATCAAGTTTCGAAGTCAATCAAATGACAATTCAGACATAGCACAACCGTATAACGCATAACTTTTACTGTATGTATCGAAATTCTTCTCTTTTTTTTTTGCTGGATCAAGGACTTCAATATCTGGTGCACTCATATTTTTAAATTTTTTTTTTATAATCTTCTATTTTTCCACTTGTGCAGAACAAAGATTTTTTTTTTGATGAAAAACCTATATTTAATAAAACTTAAAAAATAGATAGATAATAAAACCAAAACATACTAAAATTATATTCATTGGATAGCTCGTTCTGAAGGCTACTTGATTCCAAGTTTGGTTTCTAAATATTCCCCCATTTTCATCCCCAACCTGAGCTTGAAAGCGTAAAATTTTAGGTTTTTTGTGTGAACAAATTAAAAATTAGGGAAAAAGGGGGTTCGCTAGAACCAGGGGGTTCTAGCGAACCAGGGTTCATTCGAACCCCCACTAATATGCATTTTTCCTTTGTTTTTTGGGCGGGAAATGTGGGCCCAATAGTTAATCATGGGTTCGCTCGAACCCTAGTTCGGTCGAACCCCTTTATGGTTCGGTCGAACATGTAGGTTCATGCGAACCCCTAAAACCAATTTTTTTACCATGGGGTCGTTTTTCTCAATTTTCCTTCCTCCATCAAAGTGTAAACCAATATTATGGCTTTACTCTATATTCATTTTAGAATCTGCAGTTTCCATTTATAAGAAAGCTGGCAAAGTATCAAAGTTTCATATCTTTCCAATAAATGACTGAGTACATTTTGACATTCATTAAAAAAAAAAAAAAACAAAGCATACATCATAATCAAAACATTCATGGGCATTCGTAAATTGTACCATCCATCATTTCACATTCATATTCATAAAATCATTCATCAATAGATTGTAATCATATCATAACATTGCACTTTCATTTTCATATCTAAAACTCATGCATATATATACATCATAAGCATTAACATCATGGAACTATCACATAAAACATCATGCATATAGAAAATAGACACATTCATCACATAGGGAATCATCGCTGCATATCATATATTTCAAAAATGAATATCAAATGTACAAAAGATGTCAACTATGCATGACATAACATCATAAAAAATGGGACCATATCAGTGTGTATATAGATGTATCAATAGAGCATCAATAAGACATATAAGACATCATGCAAAAAGCACTACGAAGTGCTATCCTCTGATGCTGCTGGTCTGGGACCTGCCCCACCTGTACCTGCTGGACCTGCTCCACCTGCTCTTGATGACCCTCCTAGAGGTAATGGCTGAGATACACCCTTGCTAGTAGCCCGAGAGTGACTATGTGTAGACGAAGACTGTGTATAACTCATTCTCTGCTCGGGTGGCACTGCATCATGATACCTGGTCCTATAGAACTCTGCCTCTGAGGTGGCCCTGGTCACCTCTCTCATCATGTCACCAATCGAGGTACTTGCTGTTGCTCTTTGCAGATTGTTAGCTAGGGCCATGGCCTGCTCACCCTGTCGTCTGGCTGTATCTCTCTCGGTTGTCACTACCATCAACTGTCCCTATAGTTGTGTAACCAAGGCCTATGCCTGTGCTAACTAACCCTGTAAGCTCTGCACTCTACTCTACAAGGTAGCTATCTGACTCGGCACCACTGGATCTACTGAAGACGATGGAGCTGAATGTCTCATCCACGGTCCACCTCTTCCACCACCTCTGCCACCACCTCTGCTGCTACCTCTGCCACCTCCTCCACCACTATCACCTCCACTCTCCTCATCACTACTATCTGCATCCCCATCTGACTCATCATCATCATCCTCCTCAAATTCATCACCCTCTGAAGCTGCCTCTCGTTGTCACCTATGTCCCCCTATATGTGGTCTCTACTCCGCAACTAGAGCAGCAGGCTCATCAGGATCAAATAATTGTGGTGCAGGATGTTCCAACATATACTGACCATACTCTGGAGTCATCCCCCCGTCAAGAATATCAACTCTGTAGTCCCACATCTATACTCCCAAACTGGTGAACTCTGCCACTACTGCATCATATGCAATCCGTGGACCCCACAGTATAAGCTCCTACTGCCAATGCACATAAATAGAAGAACCCTGGGGCATACCCTGAGGCCGACCATACTGTCGCCACACTTGACCAAGAAGAAACCTCTCAATAATCCCAGGAGTACGACCAATCAGATATCTGGCGGTAAAGACATAGGGCATCTCCCTAGCATCCTTTGGCCATGCCTCACAATCTACATAGGGCCGCCAGCATACTGTATCGAGATCATCCAGAAGACGCTACCAATGATCCAATTTTCCCAGCCTTGGCTGAGCAATGACATCGGTATATCTGAATCTATACGGTCGACTAATAGGCCGTCGTCCATGAGTCAATGGTCGCATAACGACAAAATGCTCCCATGCCCATATCTGTAAAAGCGAACAACCAACAACTAAACTTTGGCCTCAACCGTACACAACATGGTGTAGCTCATCATATAAATGTGCAAGCATGCACGATCCCCAAGCATATCGTGTACCCTGCATCACCATACTCTCAAGTACACGACTCCAACTGACTTCAAAACCCTTCGACCTATGGTCGATGCACAAAATACCTCCAATGAAGCTTGCAAGTACGGAGGGTAAGGGCGCATACCAATCCGTCATCTCCGCCCATGAGATATAATATCCAGCAATATGATCATCTCTGAATATCTGTCTCAAAGCATCAGTACCTCCCACCTCCTGGCCGTCAAATCTCACTATCTCACCCATCACTGGAATCTTCAGGATGCGATACACATCCTCAGGAGTCACGATAATCTCTCCTGTCGACAAATGAAAGGTGTTCGTGTCACTGTGCCACCTCTCCGCAAGTGTTATCAATAAGGCTCTGTTGAGATGCACCTCAGACATCTCAAGTAACGAGGTCAGTCTGTTAGAGTAAAGGTTTTAATTTAATCATGTTGATTAAATTACCTTTATTCCTCTCTTAAGATTTCACTTTAGTTTGCATTTTGTGACATTTAATAATTATATTAATTATTAAATGTCTTCCTATTAGGGTTTCTTTTAGGGTTGCACAATATCCTTTTATAAGGATTCATCATTGTAATTTATCTCTCTCTCAGATGAATACATTTTTCAGCTTTCAGAGCACCCTTGCTTGTTTGTCTCCATCTCTTTTTTTTGTGACAGGTTATTTGCATGCAGGTGATCTTCGGGGTCTGTGAAGTTGGCTTTCTCAACTTCTACACAGTCTGCATTCCTCGATCACATCTCTATCCGTCTGTCCAAGCTATAGAATCAACCTCCATGTCTTTGGGAATCACTCCCGTAACTGCAAGACGCTCAATCTCTCCTATTGAATAGGAAGAATCATCAAGTCAAAGCAAAATCAATATCAAATCATCAAGACAAATCAATCATCATGAAAAGCAAATTTATCAAAATCCTGTTTGTTTTTAACAACTTTAGAAGCAAACTTATCAACAAACTATTTGTTTTTCGTCATCATGAAAATCAAATTTATCAAAATCCTGTTTGTTTTTAACAACTTTAGAAGCAAACTTATCAACAAACTATTTTTTTTCATCATCATGGAAAGCAAATTTATCAAAATCCTGTTTGTTTTTAACAACCTTAGAAGCAAACTTATCAACAAATTATTTGTTTTTCATCATCATGAAAAGCACATTTATCAAAATCCTGTTTGTTTTAACAACCTTAGAAGCAAACTTATCAAACAACTATTTGTTTTTCATTAACTTGAAAGCAAATTTATCAGCTACTATTTGTTTTTCAACAACCTTGGGAACAAATTTATCAGACAAACATCATCAAATCAGGGCATCGCAATACGCAAACAATCAATACAAAGTCATGCATTTTATCACATTCTATCATTGCAGGGGTAATTTAGGTCATCAATTTTTCATCTCACATCTTTTCACGTAAATTTCTTCACATCACCATTTTCGAACGATGAATCGACATCTTAAAAATCATAAAAATCAAAAAATTCCAACAAATTTAAAAATTCAAAAAAAGTTTACACAAAAATCAAAATCTTATTGATTCATCGTTTGAGGGGGCATATACCTATCAACATTCGACAATCAGCATTTGGGGAAAAAATCAAAATTCTTTGAAGCAATGCGTAAAACACATCACTTCAAAGAGGGGAAAAATGTATACACCTAAAAATGGTCACATCACAATAGTCTGGTAATTAATTAAATATTTTTAATATTTAATTAGATCTCTGAATTTAATCTACGTATAAATAAATCTAAATAATTTATTTATATTGTTCATTCTTTCATTTCGATTAAATAAATAAGTTTATTTAATCATTTTTCTTATCCATTTCTTAATCAATTAAATAAACATTATGATTTATTTATATTAATTATCATGCAATCTTGGCTTAAATATTTTATTCAAATAAAGATTAAATATTCTTCTCTTCTAAAATTCTTCTAAATTCCATTCACAATTAAATATTCCAAATATTTAATTAATTCTTCTAAAGTCTATTCGCATTTAAATATTCCAAATATTTAATTAAATCTTCTAATGTCCATTCAGATCAAATATTTCAAAAATGTTTTAAATCCTCAAACTCACATAAAATTAAATAAATTTATTTATTTAATTTGGATTATCTAGACAACAACCGTGAAATAACTTCAAAACAGAAAATTAACAAATTTCTCTGTTTCTGAGCAAAGTTGTTCCCGTGGGTGAAGAAAAACCTCCATTATTCTCTCCAACCTCCCAACATCTTCCATCTTCCTCTCAACCTCTCCATCTCTCACCATTCAAAATTACCAGACAATCTCATAGCCATTGATCTTTGCCAGCTAGGCTCTTGCGTGTAAAAATCTATAAAAGGGACTGCCGAGTCTTTGAAAAGAAAAGGAGAAGCTTTTTGTACAGGAAAACTATAGTCAATCAACCTTCCAGCATCCATATCCTCTAGAATCATAGCATAGCATAGCTTAGCATATTAGCAATCCATTTCATGGCCTATCATCCTCATATCATAACTTCAAAAACATTCATAATCCACAGCCCTCGTGCATAATCTACAACCCCTCTGCATATCCGTGTATCAACATTTCACTCCACCAGCATATAGGATAGATAAGTATTCACTCTCTTTGCATATTCATTTTGCAAGTTGCCATTCTGAGAAGCTTTGCTTATACAATCTGAGAGCAGTAGCTTCAAGCAAATCATTGAAGATAGAGGACAATGGAACGATTCTGAAGAAGCTCTGTTTGATTTCTTTGATTTCATTCTATTTAGCTTTCTTTAGTTTAATGTTGCATTGGTGTGTTTTTGTTATTTTATTTTGATACTAACATTTCCCACACATAGGAGATACTTGGATGACTTCTATAGGTTGCAAATCAAGGTTTTGGGTCCGAAAATCAATTAGGAAGTGCATAACAGACCTTGAAGACAAGATTCAAACTTTTAAGCTATAGACAACCCTAACTGGATTGATACGCGAGTTCTGGCGTATGAGTCCCAGTTTAGGTCATTTTTTAGGTTTTTACATATTCAAATACCAATTTGCTAGATTCCTGTTTCTACACAGAAACCCAGATTTGGGACTGATTTTCCTAGCCTGGCGTATGAGTCCTAATCAACATTAAAGTAACTATTTTCAGCATTTCAGAGCTCCATCTAGTCACCTTTAGATTTTTAGGTGCACACATTTCATCTTGCAACATTCTATTTTGTTTTATTTGCATTTCTAGGTCATTTAGTGAAAGATTGCATCATATTAGGATAAAAAAATTCATCTTGCTCGTCTTTCCAAGCCCTAGCTTGGTGGTGAACCCCTCATTAGTTTATAATCAACCCCTAGGATAGCCCTATTGCCAGATCTCTTTTCCCTTTCTCCATTGGATAGAGATATCTAGGGTCATCCTTGAATGAGTGTGGAGTTTTGTTATTCTAGGTTCAAAACCCTAGAACCCAAGCAAAATTCTATCTGTCATGAGGTACTGAGGCTTTGGGAGAAGAAATTTCACCATCATGGGTAGAATGCAATTCAAAGTTTGAACTTTCTTTTCTCTCTAGTGAGTATGCATGGCCTGGCAAAAATGTTATAATATGTGAATGAACAAAGCTAGATTTTTCAGATCGTTTTGAACTATTGAATTGATATGGGTCATCATATTTTCACTTTAGCATGTCAAAAACCTTTTTCTATAGCATATTTCTCAATTCAATTGCCATTTTTCTTACTAAGCAATAGAATGCTTTTAGATACAAATTAACACACTTTGTAAGTTCTGACTCTACTTTGTTATGGTACATTCTCTTACACAAGATGCAGAGAGAATTTGTAGTTGCATTCAACATGATACTTATTTTACATCACAATACTTTCAATAGAGTGTAATTCAATAATTACATAGATGTATGAATCCCTTTAGCATAATGTTTATTTTGTCACACATTTGTAGAGTAAACCAAATTTATTATTTCTATCTTAGTGTATTTTTGGAAGAAATTTACTAGTTTTTACTCACACCAATTGGAAAGCCATTTTGTCATACCAGTTTTCTGAAAGCACCTGCCAAACAAAGTTCATAATGTCAAATCCTGCATTGCTATGTGGACAACAATATAAAGTCTACAAATTTTTTGACTAAAATAGCCAGAAGCATACTAAATTGCTAGATACACCCCCTCTACATCCCAAATATGTCTGTTGACCATTTTTGATCTAGATACAGATAAAATATTCCTTTCACCAGATTCTAGTAGTGTTACATCTTACCACTGGTGTGAATATATTTAAATAACCTACTCCATACATTTGAGTAATTCTCTTGAAAAAAAATTCTACCTTTATTCCATTCCACAACCATCTCCATGGTATTTTTTTAAGAATCTACTAATTTCTTACCAAGTTGTAATAACCATGGAAAATATTACAACTTGGTAAGAAATTAGTATGAAAAATATTACAACTTGATTGTATATCAATTTGAAAAATATTACACTTAGTATGAGTAACCAATACAAATAAAATTCTAGTAGTCTTACATCTTACCACTGGTGTGAATATATTTGAATAACCTACTCCATACATTTGAGTAATTCCCCTGAAAAATGATTCTACCTTTATTCCATTTCACAACCATCTCCATGGTATTTTTTTAAGAATTTATTGATTCCATACCAAGTTGTAATATTTCCCATGTGTCAGTTTTATGAATTTATTTATTTTATTTATTCTTTCTTCCATACTTCTATTACTATTCCTTTGGATATTGTTGGTTTACTTATATTTTACTAAGAAAAATAAAGAACTTGATTTAAATTAGAAATTTTTGTGATAAATTTCAGTAATTTTAAAAACTTTTCTTGGAAGACGAACTTGAATATGATCTCAAAATAAGGCTCGACAAAGAAGGTTTTGATGGTAAATTCAATTGAGATACACAAAAAAATGATAGTCTACTTTCATTCTAATAGACGCAAATCAGCTTACTTGGTCACATGAATTTACTTTTTTCTAAAGACGAAAACGTTCACAAGAATTATATAATGTAATTATATACATATTTATATTTAAATATAATCAATTATGTAATGTTCAAATTCATTATTGTTTTACTTTTACATTCCTATTGACATATTCCTATGAGTGCAAGTGCTAATCTGTAAAAATATGTTTAAAATTGTTATATATATATATATATTTTCCTCCATTTATAAAAATATACAAAGATTAAATCTAAAATCTTTCATTTTAACTTCTTTTTCAATATCCTAAAATATTTCTATAAAGCTCTCTTATCATTTTATTTTACTATCTTTTTTATTTTGAATGGGGCAAAAATAAATAAAAAATTACATGAACGGAAACAGTAATGCACCTGTTAGTCAGAGGAATAACTATTGGACTATCTCCAGACTCCACAATTTTGAGTGGGTGAAGTACAGTTCTATTGGGCATATTATGGAATACTTTGTTGTAACGGTGAGGAGGCAGTCTTCGCCTATCGCTTATCTCTGCTTAGTGCAGCACCTGACCAGAGGACCCTGTTTATTTTACTATCTGATCTTGCCTCGGGAAAAAAATGACTAATATTCGCCACACGGTGCACAACAAACGAGAGCGAGATGCAGTTCAATATTTGATAAATGAGTACGCAGCGGTTAATTAATATCACATCATACGAAAATCAAAGCGCGTCAGGCAACCTGCAGGTCTCACAAACACGGCAGCACTGACAGACAATCAAGGGGTACGGTCATCTTAAAAAATTACCGTCAAATTTATTCTCCTTCAATATATTACCTATTTCTCGAATAAAACAAAATCTTTTTACGTGAATGATGTCCCAAACCGATATCAACTCTTCGAATTAAAATAAATGCCTGTCATTTCAGCTTCCTCACACACGAATTGAAATAAATGGCTGTCACTTCAATCCCCTGTCACGCGCATAAAGATTTCATGAAACGGAGCGCTACCATTACAGAAGAGGGTAGCGGCTATCCGGTCAGGTAAATGCGCCGAAGCATGGATGCCTCCCATTCTATCATTCCTCGTTTTTTCATCTTTTACGGCTGTTTTTCCCTGCCGTTTTTGGCTGTCGCCGGTTTTATACGGGCAGAGTTTGCATGAGACCCTATATTATATTATATATTACACTATATAAAATATATTGTATAGGTAAGGGTTGTCGAGGTCTCTGTTGCTGTATCTATTCATGCAATGGAAGAACTCAGCTTCGATTCGGAGCCCAAGCCTCTGCAGATGTCATATTATGGTTAACGAGCCCAACGATGAAAACTTATGAAAGAAATCCAGTCTATCTTCATTCTGTGATTCTCAAAAGATCACAGTTCTTCCAAGGCAAAATTTCTGAGCGCTGCTCATAGGGTAAACCAACCCCAATAAGGGTAATTACGTCCCATAACTTTCATCACTATCTAAAATGCATTGAACTCATGTATGGCGAGCGGGTCTATTTCTCCAATGTTGAGGAATGCCTCGCGATTTTTTCAGTTTCCTGTGAGTTGTTGGTTGATGACTGCATTCACAAATGTATGCAATACTTGGAAGCAGTTCGTTGGAGTGCTGATCAAGAATCCTAAATTCGAGATATGCTCTCTTCTCTGGGATTGGAACCTTTACCAGATCTAGCTGCCAGGCTAGATAAAGAGGACGACGGCCATATACATTTTGTGGAAGGGATTATCAATCAGATGGTCTCTCTCATTCAAGGTCACCATCGCGTCACGGGTAACCGTGAAATGGCTGAGAAATATATTACGGGCATCTTCGAGGGAAATTCATGTAGGGAAGTTGTGGAAGTGTGCGGGCGAGCTCTTTGCGAGAGTTCAAGTCATGCATCAGTTCTCGTAATTTCTCATCTATAAGGTCGCTCTCTAGATTCATCGAGCATTGTGAGGGAGAGATACTCGAAGCTGCATTCAAAGCTTTTGTTGAGGATGCAGAATTTACAGAGCATGTAAAGGAGCTTTCCTTGGGCACATACGGACAATGTGGAGAAGATGCGTTCTGCACTATGATCTGGTTTATGAAGGCCACAGGAGACGGAAAGATCTTGATTTCAAGAGCTTCTCGAATTTCATTTCTCACAACCTGGTTGCCCATTATGACAAAACTATGTTTTGGAGAACTCTGCAAATTTGCGGAGTTTGAGAAAGCAGCGCTTAACATTGTTGAGAGCCTCCCTCTGGTGGAGAAGAAACGTATTTGCTTTGTATGGGCGGAGGTTTACAACAATTATGACATCGATATCAAAACTCCATTTACTTTGTTTAAAGATTTGCACGATGCCTATTACCAATCGACATGAAAGCAGTAGCATACTGATGCGGAGCGTCTTCCTTAACCTTCTGATTCACTTGTCAGTTAAGTTTGCTCAGTTTTTTGAGGTTATTTTCTCTATACTTTTACTAACCGTTCAGTAGTAGTTTTGATGCTATCAAACCTTTAGTCGGATAGATAATTAGTAAGTCAGTATATTTCTTTAAGTTTCTTTTTTGGAGATTAAGAAAAGGAACACAGAGAACTGTATGGAGATGGTCTGAATTTGTATGAAAACGCCATCTCTGTGTTTCATGTAATATTTTCTGAGTATTAACATTATAGAAATTCTTATTGTATAAGATGGTACATTGACTAAATGGTGGCTATCCTGCTCTTTTAATTCTTTGAATCTTTGTTTTTGCTTCATCTTCATGAGTTAGAGACGGAATAGGGAAGGTTATTCTGCAGATTCAAGAAATAAGTTTGCATCAGTTATCAGAACAGAGCTTTTTATTTCCTTTTGGAGATTACTTGCAGCATATACTGTGTTTTCTTTAATCTTAAATAATTTTTTGAGTTTTACTTTCGTTTTCGTTTGTAGATGTTTGGGCTCGGATGTTCAGTCATAGATTACAAACAGTGTTAGCTATGCTAGTTTGTGAACTCGGAAAGTTCACAAACTATCTAACATGCTTAATGGGTTTTGATCACAGAGAAGTTGACTTGCTTTTTTTCTTCTATTTGTCGCTGCCTGATACTATGGTGATAACAAATTTGGCTGTAATTTTCAATTATGTATCATATAATCTTCATTGTTCAATAATTGTGTTGTAAAAGTTGAAAATCGTAAGATAGGATCTGCATCTTCAACCATTAGTTTAATGAGTTGTGAGATTAAGATCAATTTTCTACTTCTGGACAATCCTTCTGTGCCATGTTACATATGTGGCTGTTCTTCCTTTGTTAAATAAGTTTAAGGTTTTGTTAAAATTTAAACGCTATTTCCATTGATTCTTTGGAGAGGTGCTCTAGAATAATTTCTGCGAACTATCCTACGATAACAGTAGGCTCTCTTAAACTAAGAAAGTTTGTTAGCTTAAGTATAGCCGCTAAAACATTGTGACACTATTCTATTTATTACAGCTTATCCTCTTGGGTTGGGGTTTCCTATGGTGGGGGGTTTCGATATCTATTTTCAAAGAGCAGAGGGTCTCCTCAAGTTTTTTAAAAAATACAAGATTAATTAAATATTTTTTAACAATAGCAGTTTCTATTTTTCAGTTTAAAAATTTATTTAAGCAGATGGAAAATGGGTGGGGCTAGAAATTGTCACACCAGTTTAGTCTTTTCTCTGCGACTTGTTCAATTATATGAAGTTTTAAAATTCTCACCAATTAATATTTTTATTGTTTTATATTTATTTATTCTGCTGAATTCGATATGCAAAATAATAAAATTCATGAGACCATGTGTTTTCATAAATATAAGAGCTTAAAGTTTTAAGTTTAAACTAGAATACAAAATTAATGAAAACCACTTGCATTAAAAAAATCTTTAAAAATTCATCAACATTCATTAATTTTTTTTACGAAGCCCCCTCCATAGGATCCTAACCTAGAGTATATTAATAAATTTTTCTCTAATTTATAATTATCTTGCAAAACATTGTAATATAAGAGCGTGGACAAATTGTTTTTATACATAAATCAATTTCAATGAAAGGTTACAAATGTGTTTTCAAGTACTTGTCATAATTTGCATAATTCTAGTTAATCTTGACCATTGTAAGGGAAAATAGGCTAGTTGATTGATATTAACAATGAATGCATAGTTGATTATATTGAAATTTGAAATTAATTATGAGGAATTAATATGTTTTGCTTATGAATTTTTGTTGCAATTTGGAAAAATAAATAGTCTTGTTGTGTAGCTTGCTGTTGAAACTCTATGTAGACCTGAACTTTAAATTGAAAGCTTTGGATCAATTTTATATTTGCATAAATCTAACCTCCAACATGTAGTATTGATTTGGCATAATATACACTTTTTGCTATTCAAGTCGCTGAATTCTTTGCATCTTGCTAAGTATTTACGAAGGATTGACACCATTTAAATATACTTGGGGAAAATTATAGGTTTATGTACCCTTTTGTTGACTTACTTCTTAGACTAACTTTATAGTCATGCAATTGGTCAAATATGACACTCTTAAGTTACATAGATATTTTAGAATGATTTGATATACATAATTAGGTTTCTTTAGTGCTTTAAAGGAAAGTGTTCATAGAAGGATTTTTCTTTAAAATGTTAAAGATTTTTAATTATTTTTAGATAATGAATGAATGCACGTTGAATGTCTTTAAATACAATTTAGACACAATAATCATACAAACGTGTATCAAGTTAGTCCATAGTGTCTATTATGATATGTAGGCTTTGGCAAATTTGATAGCAAGATAATTCGGCTTTATCTTGGGAAAACTCCATGATTAAGTACACTTGGCATTAATTAGTTTTAGGACGGGTGAGTTCCTTGAATTCTTGATGCTTTGTGAACATCACCTAAAAGAAATGAGAGCTAAGGGAACCATTCATGCTCTTGAGAGATGGGTGGGTTTGAGTAACTACTCACAAACATATGGATCAATGAGTTTGTTTCAAAAACTACTTAATTGAATTTTGATATAACAACATAAATGTTTGAAATTTGAATTTTTAAAAATTGTATCAATTTTGCATGACATGAGATTGCTTTTATATAGCATGAGATTGACTTAGGATAAGAGAATGCTAATAAATGAATGAGGAAAATGAATGCTTGAGAATAGGTGCAAGGATATGTAATAAATGATAAATGTATAGCAACATGTGTAGATATAGACAATATATGGTCAAATGTATGGAAATGAATGTAAACAAAGAGGGGTGACAGATTTTGAGGAATGATCCATCTTTGCACAAAGAATGTTCCTTTTGTTGCTCTAAAATTATATCAAGTCATTCTGTCGAAATGAACCCAAAATTAAATGAGAATGACTTGGGTATATGCAACTTTCACTATTATTTTTTGACCTCACTTTGAGATACATGCGAATCCTAAAAAGAGATGGAAGCATAAATTTATCGCTAGAGGGCCACATACTGAATTAACAATTTTTGAAAAATATTAAATTCCAAAATATATGCCCCAATCTTTAGACACAAGGAAAATTAAATATTGTTCATTGTAGATGGCATTCTCAACATGTATGTGTCTCTTAAACAATCTATATGGTACACTTTTCCCTCCAAATAACATGAAAGGATTTCATTGGACATAAGCTACTAATTTAGATCACATTTTTTATGATCAAAAGAAGGCATTATAATATGAAATTTGATACAAAAGTAACCCTTACAACAAGTTTCTTACAAATATATAGATTTTATTTGATTATTATATTGGTTTTCTATTGTCTAAACAACATGTTTCATTATAATAAATAAAGACCTCTACTCTACACACATGGAAAAACAGGGAACATATTTGTGTCTAAAGAGAACTAAGAGGTTCGTCTATATTGATGCATTTTTTTCAATAAAAAAAAAAAAAAATAGATTGGATGGATATGAAATGAATTTTATGTTAGGGAAAAATATGTTTCTAAATTAAATTTATTCTCATTTTAATAATAATGATAAATAAAATATACTATGAAAAGTGACAAAAAGGTGTATTGTGCAAATATAAATTATGTTAATGATATATGTTTAGCAAATTATGAAAATATTTTTTCTATCTTAAGTTATGTATTATAAATAAATATTTCTTATTAAAAGTAGTGCAAAATTTAATAAATGTTTTCTTGAAAAAATTAAAACAAGAAATTATTTTCTATTTAAAAAAAAGAATTACATAAAAATTTCCACAAATCATTGGTTTACATTATTTTCAAATTCTTAATAATTTATATTTTTTTAATTAAGAGAAAATCCATATTTTAAATATTAATTTCTAGTGCTTACTAAGGCCAATAAGGGACACACTATTGTATTGTCACTTATGAGCATGCATTTGAAAATTTATGAGTACTCCAAGCCATGCATGCAAAGTAAATATTCAAATAAAAAAGGATATCAAGGTCTATTTATATTAATGGACCTTAGTAGATCTAATCATGTGTATTTATCACTTTCCATGCATGCTCCATGAAAACCTTAAAAATAGAGGAAGATATTCAACGAGTAGATTTTTTCATGCAAGTAAAGATTTAAAAATAGATCTTAACTAAATTTACTATCAATAATCATGACGAGGATAGAGTAGGGTTGGATTTTTTTTTGTATATGGGAAGTAGTACAACATATTATTTCCTAGAATAATATATGATAATCATCCATTTGTACATATTGAGGAGTCTATGTAACAATACATGTGGGTATCAACAAGCTCAACAAAGGAGTGATAGTGATAGGAAATACCCTTTAATCCGTTCATCCATCCAATATAAATAATTGGATGAGAGGGAAAACTAGTACAAGAAATATAAATGCAATCTAAGAAATAAGAATTAAAATCATGTAAAGTAAGTTGACAAGAATGATAACCATATAGGAAATGCATATATAACCAATGTGGCTTCAACAACACAAGCACACAATTATCTAGGTAAGGTAGGAGCTTCCTAGTGATGAGATAGATCTAGGTGCATGAGATATTAGACATTTCTATGCAGCCAATTGTGTGAAAAAGGATATGATGTCACTAATATGACTCCAAAAATATGAGCACCTAGTAAATTGGGGAAGCCATGATGCCCCTAGCATGATATGATCATATAACGAAAGGTGCATGTACAAAGAATCTATAATAACAATGTTTTTTTAATTGAAAATTTAAAGATAGCTTATTGTATGGTGTTGTGTGAGCATTATAAATAGGTACTTAAATTAATAGATAAGTGTAAAAGCAAATAGAGTTAAAGTGTGACTTTAAAATAATATGCAAAGTTAATTTCCCATAATATGGGAAAGATGAAATAAATAAAGCATAAAAAAATAAATAGGGTAATTTTTTTGAAAGAAAATAATAAAATGAGGAAAAGAAAGTACTAATCCAAGAGCATTTTTTTAAAGGAAAACCAAGAGAAAGGGCTCCAACATCCAAGACGAGACAAATGAATTTTTAAGGGAGAAAAATAAAAGGAAAAACCCCCAATATTATGATGGCATAAAAAATATTACAATGAGAGTATGCGTGATAGAGAGCTTAAACATATAATTCTTCTTAGTGAAGAAGGGGAGAAGAACCTCAATAAATAGAGGTGAGAAAGGAGTTGCATAAGTAACTCCCATTTCTATGAATGCCACCTTTCATCTATGTGTTTTCAAGGTGTCAAGATCCTTATAAGGAGGAAGCTACACCTAAGATTTAATATGCCTCTAAAAAATAATTATATAAAGATAGTCAAATAAGACAAAAGGCTTGTAGAGATTCTTTTAGAATATTCCTACAAGTATTAAATAATAAATATTAAAATAATATTATAAACCGTTGATTTTTTGTCTCCTATGGACAACTCTTGCTCTTATAGGGTTTTTCACCTAAAATGAGAGATATGAGAAAAAATGCTAATGATTCATTCAAATTATGTTACATATGTGCAATGTTGTCTAACCTAAATGAAGTTAACTAAATGCAATTGACTGATCTAAATGAATGAAAATGAATGCAAAGGTGAAATTAAAGCTATGTTTGAAAACAGATTGTGTAACGTAACAATGAACTAAATGAAGAAAATATGCAGAACAAAAAGAAAAGGGATGAATCTGAGTGTACCTGGGTGAAGTATGATGAATCTGGAATATTGTGGATGGTGGCTGAAATCACTGATTTTTCATAGTGGGACTCATTCGCCTAGGGTGGCCAATTAGTCCTCCTCTTGGTGAAAAACTGTCGGAAGTAAGTTTCTGTTTGTCGAGATATGGAATCTGACAAAATTTAGATTTTCAATCCTAAGGTGGGAATCATTCACCATAGGTGGTGAATAAGTCCTCTCCCAAATTTCTAAAAAAATAGGAGACAACTTTGCAACACCAAATCTGGAAATCACTGCTTGTCGAGTTGCCGAAGTCAACTCTATAGGAAATAGACAAAAAAACTTCTCCAAGCTTGAAATAGACTTAAGTTGACTTGAAGCACCTAGTTGACTTGTAAACCAATCTTCAACACCAAAAATCTTATCAAATCTGCACATAAAAGGATGCAAACAAACATGCAATAGGGGAAAAATGGTTTAAGGTTAGTGAATAGGGGTTTGTCTTGGTCAAACCCCACTTTTGGTAATCAAACCCTTAATAAAATAATGAAATGCAAAGGAATGATAAACTAACAACATAGAAATGCTATCAAATTACCAAATCCTTGATGATGCAAGTCTGAAGTAATGTCAATGGCCGCTTCAAAGTGCTTGAATAGTGCTTGAAAAGATGTAAAATGCTTGAATGGCTGAATATGATGAGAATCGTAAGAGGATGTAAAATGAGGTGAAAATAACTTATTTATACACACTTGTGCCTTAGTTACCCGTTCATACCTCATCACAGGCTGACATCAAGTGTTTTTGAATAAAATCCCAAAAAGAAATTTAAAATATTTTGAATTTGGGGCCAAAGGGGACTCATTTGCCACCCATGGCGAATTGGTCCCACCTAGGACCTAAAAAATGTGTTAGGAATTAAGTTGTATTTAATGTTGTTTGTCGGGATAATACTAAAAAACACTTAATTAAGCATATGAGAGCATAAAGGGGTCAAATAAAGCATGAAAAAGGGATAAATAGTGAAGATGTGCCTAGAAAAGTGTGAAAGCTTGTTACAATACTTTAAAACACTTCAAAATAGGACTTGTTGATGAATAAAAAGGTGGTTTTTAGGTGAATTGTAATAAATATAGTCTAGAAGAATATAGAAATGTCTTACAACACTTCACAACACCTTCACAAGACGTCGTTCTTTGAATTTTAGTACCTAAATAAGCATGTTCAAGCCATGTTGCAACATAAAATAAAAGAAAAATAGTTCCAACATCATGAAACAAGACCTAAAAGGCCATGAAAATGACAAGGGGCCATTTTTCTACAACACATTTAGCCCCCACTTTAGTGAGAGGATGAATCGACTTCAAACTCACACTAAAGTAGCCATGAACATTGAGGGAAGGGTTCAAATGCACTTACGCTAGCAAGATGGAATGACAATGATCAAGAGGGGTGATCAAGCCCCCAAGATGAAGATCCCATGACAAACTAAGCATGATAACAAAGGAACACACAAGTTTTGAGATGAATTGGATGAAGCTTCGATCATCAATCCAACTAGTTGTGGATTAGATCTAGGATGATTGTTTGAAAAAGAGAATGTGTACTCACTCTGGGGCCACGAAACTTTAGGTTGTCTACGGGGTGAGAAAGCTCAAATGTACTCACTCTGGGGCCACAAAACTAGTTGTTTGTGGGGTGAGAAGGCCCAAAAAGGTAAGATACATATGCTAGTTGGTATGCACTCACAAACACAAAGGTGGTTATGGGGAAAAAGTCATGCCGCTAGGTGGGCTTCTCACTCAACCATATTAAAGTGATACCCATTGATAACTTTAACAAGGTGCCACAAGGAAAAATGTTTATGAACAAAAAGACAAAGGTACCACAGTCATGCAAGCTGCGTTATGCAAGGTGGAAAAAAGCTAAAAATTGTAAAATGCAAAAATGTAAAGTGTATTCAAAGGAGTCTTGTTTAGTTTGTGCAAGGTCAATCACTTAGGGAACATTGTGTCTAATGTCTCAAAGAGAGGACCAATCAAAGAATAGTATATTCACAACTTAGGGGATGCAGTGTGTCGCATTAGGCCACCAAGAGGAATGTAATATGCTTAGAAAGATCACACTTATGAAGGACATCACACCCAATGTCATCCACAAAGTGACAAACACATCATATAAACGACAAGGTTGCACTAGGAACCAAGAATACAAATGAATTGATGGTAATGTATGCACCTCACTTTAAAGGAATTGCTACACATCGATCTATGAGCAGTTACTTTAAAGTAGCGAAGGAAAGAGAAAGAAAAAGGAAAACAAGACATGAGAGCTATCTTGGAAAGCCCTATGCCAAGTCATATTTTTCAAAGGTAGGGGATGATCCCACAATAGTGGTTTACAAATTTTGGCCAAACGAGACACTGAAATATATATTTTTAACTAAATCTTCACTTTTGGGCACCTATAGCAGCTAAACCATGAGGAATTTGAAGATGATGCAAACTAGAGTTTCATAACATTTTTTCTATAGATTCTAAATATATTTTTTTCAAAATTTTTGGAATCAGATTGCACTTCTTTTTCCATCTCCCTCAAAAACTAGTTTTTTTCAGAAAACATCTTTAAAAAGTGACGCTCACCGTATAATGCATAACTTTTTTTCCATGAAGGATAAAACTCTAATTCTTTCAAATTTAGATTTGCAACTCTGATATCTAGTGCTTCCACTTGGTTAGATATTTTTTTATTGAATATTTATTCTTTAATCAAGTTTTGAATTCAAACCAATTATAATTTAGACATAGCGCGGTCGTATAACGCATAACTTTTTTTGTATGTATTGAAATTCAATTTTTTTTCTTTGTTGGGTCAAGGACTTCAATATCTGGTGCACTAATATTTTTAATTTTTTTTTTAATAATCTACTATTTTTCCACGTGCAGAACAAAGAGTTTGATTTTCGGTGAAAAACCTACATTCACGAGAAATAAAAAATAAATATAATAATCAAATTAAATTTATTTAAAATTATACTTTTTGGGAAGCTTATAATAAGGACTAAATACTTGCAAAAAATAAATTTTAAATGAATTCATTCGATCCCCCAAAAGGTAAATCAAAAGTTGTTTTTTATCAGCATTTTGATAGGTGTAAAGGAGACTCTGTTATAGGTATGGCTTAAAACTAGTGGGGTTCTATCCAAGGGGGTTTGGTTTAAGGTAGTTTGATCAAACCCTCTTCAATTGAAATTCTTTAAATGGAAATTTTCAAGGCTTAAATCATTATATTTTCTAAAAATATGTGATTTCAGCAAAAATCAGTTCCTCCAAGAAATTGTAAACCACTATTGTGGCAGCACCTTAGGCTGCGTCATGTCAAGGAAAAATGAAAAAAAAGGGAGTTTCCCCCCCCAGAAAAGAAAACACACCAAACACATAAGGGATCCATGGATTTGTGGTCAATATGTTCATTGCTGCAATGTTTTTATGAAAGAGCGCGAAATTGTCATCATTCCCCTAAGCACATAGAACTGGAAGAATGACACAAGGAGAGCGAAATAAAAGGAAAACGAAAGTCCGTTTTGGGTCAACATGGAAGATAAATTGCGGTCTTGATGCTTTGCATCATCCCCAAAAGGAAAACACAAGTGAAACGCAAATGAAAAGGTGAAAGAAAATGAAAAATATTTTGGTTCAACATGAAGGAGACATTTCGGTTTCAATGCCTTGCATCATCCCCAAAAGGAAAACACAAGAAAAGACAAAGACCTTGTGGGTCAACATGGAAGAGACATAGGGCGTCTCTATGCTTTGCGTCATCCCCAAAAGGAGAACAAAAAACAAAAGCGAAAAAAACAATGTACGACATATAGAAGAAGTGTACAAAGAGAGGGAACATCAAACACACGATATGGGGGAACACAATACACACATGAAAATGAAAAAAGGACAAGGGGAAAAGTAATGCAAATGTAAGTCAACCATTAACTAAGTTATTGGTTTCTAAATCTTAAATAGATAAGCAGAAAAGGAATAGTTAAGAGACAAAGAGAAGTGCATTACAAGGACAAGGCTAACAATGTCTTTCCCTCCACAGAGTGTAAAGGAAAGAATGAGCCGAGGTGGGTGATGCGAAAGGATCATACAATAGTGAGAATAGGGAATTCTACAACTATGGAATGATGATGGGATTTGGTTGCTTTAAGGTATGACGGGGAAACAATAAGTATCAATGAAGTGATACTTATCCAATATTTCCTTCAATGTCCGACATTCTTCAGTGCGATGTCCAAGGATGTGATGATATTTGAAAAATGGGATGTTAGAGTCTTTCTGATGAATAACCAACCTATTCATAGGTGTTCAAAGTATAAGACCTTTATTTAAGAGCAGGTGAAGTCTCCTTTCACATTCAGGTGGAGGATGTGTGGGAAACTTGATCTTTTTAAGTTTGTAGGGTTGTTTTCGCTTGCTAGATTCACCTTGTTCATGAGTAGAAGGAGGAAGAGGACCCATAGGGAACCTAACATCCTTGTCATTAGAAGGAGATCTAATGGTTGTTCATGTGGAAGGAGAATGTTTAAGTTAGGAGGAGCATTCAAGATCATTGTTCCAGCATCCCGAAGTCTCCTAGGTTGAAGAGGGTGTCTATCAGGATGAGGATCTTGATATCCTAGTCCTATTGTGTGTGCTTCGGTTGATTTTTGTTCAAGAAGTTAAAGGATTTCATGTTCATGTTTTGTGTCACAACCTTGCTTACTTAAGATAGTGAATCCTTTACCATATGTCTCTTGAAGGTTGATAGGAGTGTTTGTGACTTTGTGGTCGTAAAAGGGTTGTGAATGTGATTGGTGAGAGGAATTAGGTCCACCTGAGGGAGGGACTTGAGGTCCTATACTGACTTCAGGATGTAAGTATGCAAAGTGATCAAGAGGTTCAACAGTGGGAAGGTCTTGTGACCTCATGGAGGGATAAAAGGCTGCAGTTGCTTCTAGGTTATCAAGGAAATCATTGTAGAACTTTTTTAGGCTAGCATCATCTTCTCCAATGATGTCTACTTCATGTGGAGGACAATCATGAGGAGTTAAAGGAGCATGAGGTTATTCAAGGTCATTAGGGTCACAACCAAAGGCATAATTGGACATGTCTACCAATGATTTTAATGAATTCCAAAACTTATTGAAAGAAAATGCCATGATGCAAATAAACAAAGATGCAATAAATGATGAAAAAAAAAGATTCTGGAAAGTAAAACAGAATGCATAAATAGGAAACAGTAATGTAGAAAAATACTAAAAAGGTGCCAAAAATGTTATGTAAAAAGTGCAGAGGGATAGATTCACCTAGGTGGTGAATGAGTCCTAGTATGATGTTTTTGTGTGTTTTTCAAAAAATTTAAGATGATTTTAATGTTCTATAGAATGCAATCAAGGGTGAAAAATGCATATTTTTAGTTTTTTTAATGAGTTGCAATGCAAAAATGAAATCTAAATGAAGTTTTCACTAATGCAAGATAAAATGCCCTAAAATGCAAAAACAAAATAATGTACTAATTGAATGTTAATGAAAATGTAAACTAGGATGCAATATGTAAATGAAATTAGAAATGCAAAGTGCTCAAAAGTTGGATTCACCAAAATGAACCGTTGATTTTTTGGCTCCTATGGACAACTCTTGCTCTTCTAGGGGTTTTCACCTAAAACGAGAGAGATAGGAGAAAAAATTCTAATGTTTCATTCAAATTATGTTATGTGAAATGTTGTATAACCTAAATGAAGTTAACTAAATGCAATTGACTGATCTAAATGGATGAAAATGAATGCAAAGGTGAAATTAAAGCTATGTTTGAAAACACATTGTGTAATGTAACAATGAACTAAATGAAGAAAATATGCAAAACAAAAAGAAAAGGGTGAATTTGAGTGCACCTGGGTGAAGTATGATGAATTTGGAATGTTGTGGATGGTGTCTGAAATCACTAATTTTTCACAGTGGGACTCATTCGCCTAGAATGGAAAATTAGTCCTCCTCTTGGTGAAAAATTGTCGGAAGCAAATTTCTGTTTGTTGGGATCCAGAATCTGACAAAATTCAGATTTTCAGTCCTAAGATGGGACTCATTCGCCATAGGTGGTGAATCAGTCCTCTCCCAAATTTCTAAGAAATCAGGAGACAACCCTACAACACCAGATCTGGAAATTATTTCTTGTCGGGTTGTCGAAGTCAATTCTGCAGGAAACAAACATAAAACCTTCTCCAAGCTTGAAATAGACTTAAGTTGACTTGAAGCACCTCGTTGTCTTGTAAACCAATCTTCAACACCAAAAGGCTTGTCAAATATACACACAAAAGGATGCAAACAAACATGCAATAGGGGAAAAATGGTTTAAGATTAGTGAATAGGGGTTTGCCTTGGTCAAACCCCACTTTTGGTAATCAAACCCTTAATAAAATAATGAAATGCAAAGGAATGATAAACTAACAACATGCAAATGCTATCAACTTACCAAACCCTTGAAGATGCAAGTCTGAAGTAATGTCAATGGCTGCTTCAAAGTTCTTGAATAGTGCTTGAAAAGATGTTGTAAAATTCTTGAATATGATGAGAATTGTAGGAGGATGTAAAATGAGGTGAAAATCTCTTATTTATACACACTTGTGCCTTAGTTACCCATTCATACCTCATCACATGCTGACATCAAGTGTTTTTGAATAAAATCTCAAAAGGAAATTTAAATATTTTGAATTTGGGGCCAAGGGGGACTCATTCGCCACCCATGGTGAATGGGTCCCAGCTAGGACCTAAAAATGTGTGTCAGGAATTAAGTTGTATTTAATGTTGTTTTTCAGGATAATATTAAAAAATACACTTAATTAAGCATATGTGAGCATAAACGGGTCAAATAAAGCATGAAAAAGGGATAAATAGTGAAGATGTGCCTAGAAAAGCATGAAAGCTTGTTACAAGACTTTACAACACTTCAAAATAGGACTTGTTGATGAATAAAAAGGTAATTTTTAGATGAATTGTAATAAATAGAGTCTAGAAGAATGTAGAAATGTCTTACAACACTTCACAACACCTTCACAAGATGTCATTCTTTGAATTTTAGTACCTAAATAAGCATGTTCAAGCCATGTTGCAACATAAAATCAAAGCAAAATAGTTCCAACACCATGAAAAAAGACCTAAAAGGCCATGAAAATGACAAAGGGCCATTTTTCTATGACACATATTTGTGCTAAGTAAAGATTAATTTGTAACAATAATAAAATTATGTGAGGAATATCATCCAAATAGAGTGTCCAATAGTAGTATAATTGTAGATGCATAATGGTAATAATGTCTTCCATTGATTTTTTTGTCAACAGTGGATAAGCCAAAGATACGTGTTAAATCAATAGTAATGAATATTTATCCAACTAGGTAAAAAATTCCCTCAAATTTTCTTCTTATCATTTGTATTATTAAAATATTCTCAAACTATTAAATCACCTGATTAGAATTCTCTTTTGACTATTCCTTAGTTATGCATCTTTACTTATCCTTGATATACTTGTAGGTTGTCCAATGAATTCACAATTCATTCATCTAAGTGTTTCAAGCTTATCTAAATTATGCTCCTAATGTGTATTTAATCATTATAGGTACCATGAAGAGAGAGATAACAATGAAATATCAAGCTTGAGTGGAACAATGGCCTTTATAGCATGTACCACTGAGAGTAAGGTGTAAATCTTGTAGAAGGATGAAAGCTAGTAAAGTATGCCCATAATGTAGGACACATTATTTATGCAAATAATCCCATGTTTGTTAGTCATTTTTCATAATATTTGTTGAATTATTTTATTTTTTACCTTAGCCTAGATCCATTTTCTTGTGGATAATATGGGTTGAAGAACCTCTATTGTATATGAAATTTTTCTAAGAATTTGTCTACCTCCACATTTGTCAATGATAATGGTAGATGGAGGCTTAGGTATGATATAATTACAAATGTTGGATACTTTGGTGGCTATGAGAGATATAACTTCAACCCATTTTGTAGATTAAGTAGTTGCAGTAATTATGGTATGCCATTTGAATGAGGCTCATACAATGTTACTAACTAGTTTGCATCCCCAAGTAGAAAAATCCATGGTGAAGTATAGGGATGAATTTCATAGGCAAGTGGATGTTTAAATTTACCATGTTTTGTAATAAATTTCACACATTCACATGAAATCAAGAGAGTTATTTTCTATTTTGGTTTAGTAAAATTCCCACATGCATACTATTTTATAAACAAGTAACTTTGGGATAATGTTACCTTCACATATTCCCCCTACCTCTTGAAGAGCGATGAACTTCTCTTGATAATTTAGGTATCTAATAAATTCTAGACCACTAAATCATCTTCAATAAATAACATTTTTAATAATTAGAAACTTAGTAACTAATTCATAGATATGAATGCATGCATTCTTAGACAATTGAGGTGGGAATTCATTCAAATCTAAATAAGAAGTGTAGCATAAACCATGAAAGATGTTCCTTATATAGTAGGTTATTTTAATCTATAAATGACCAATGCAAATCGAGGATATTTTTCATCCATCCTTATTATCAAGCTAACAATAGTGATGGGATGGAAATGATAATCATGCTTTTGTGAGATTATATTAATAATAAACAAATCAAGTAATTTAAGCATTTTTAGTTCGAATTCACAATATTCCATTAATTTTGATTATTTCATAATATATTTACCCATTATATATTTGGCCACAAGTTTTAAATCACCATGGATGTCCAAATATTTAACTTTTAAGGAAATCATGGAATGCAACATACAACCAATGCCTTGTATTCAACCACATTATTGGTACAAGCAAAATCAAGCAAAAATAAGTGGGGTATTATGTCATGTAAGGGAGGTATCAAAATACAATCTACCCTCAAACCAATCATGCATCTAGAACCATCAAAGAAATTATTCCAAGGGAACAAAAAAACCAATGCATAATTCTGTTAATTGGAAACTAATCAATATATTGATAAGTGCAAGAGCAAGGAAGGGTTTTATAAATAATTGAATAATGATTAAACTTATCCTTTGATTTTTTTTTGTGATACAAACATAAGTAAATTAAGAGAGTGACGTAAGCCATATTGTGTTACAACATGAAATGTTAGTTTTAAACATGTATTTGAGAGGATCTTCCTTTATTATGAAATGTGTCTCTACATGAATCATATAATGTCACATCTTTTGGAGTAGGAAAATAATAGTTAAGAATAAATTTTCTACTAATATATTTCATGTCTCATAACATAGTAAGGTGTGTTCCAAGTAATCCATTGCATGTTGTTTACCATTTTCATCATTGCCTACAAAGATACCCCCTAATAATAGACATAGTGATCAACAAACATAACACAAACTATTTTCCAAGTATGGTATACTTGAGAAATTGATCGATTTAGAAATATTCTTTCATGTTCTAATCTCAATTCAATGAGAAATCTACGAAACAATTATCTAAAATTAGTAATATTTATTCATGAACTTAACTATGAGAAAATCATAAACTTAAAATTGGGTTATGACAATAAATATGGCTAATTACATCCCACAATACCTATTAAAACCAATTAGTGGACACTAGTCTCTCCCTTGACCCCAATTCCATATCTAGTCAAGGAAATAAAGTAATTCATTCAATTAGGTATGTAATTGGAGCTAATGAAGCTCCATGAATTTTATTTGAATAAATTAATTTATTTTGTATTAGATATAGTTTAATAACGGTTATAGATATCTTCCATTGCAGCTTTTCGACCATTAAGAGCAACATGCAATGGAGCATCAAAAAACTAGCCCAATGCATGAGTTAGTAGATGAGTTGTACAAAATTACATATATCTATATGATTGGAAGAAATATAATAATTGTTAAGATTTGATATATCCCTAGTGTTTATACATAGCCATATATACAACAAAAAAACTAGCGAGAGTTTTTGATCTTATGGTTCATTATGACCTCCGCTATTGGGTTCCTTGTCATCCTAGATGCCTTCTTCAAGCTGCTACAAATTGGACATGAATTCCTCCACGTCTACATTCACCATATAAAAACCTTGGGGGTTCACTTGTTGTTGTTCCCTTTGTCTTTCTGGATCAACTACTTCATTTACTGCTCTTTGGAGCTCTTCCATAACCCTCAGGAATACCTCAGTTTCATCTCTGTTTCAAGGCCAAGCATGAATACATTTCACTTTGTCCCTATTGATTGTTGTAGTGCCTTATCTGATAAGTCTCATTAGTTTCACCATTGAGATCTCTATGTGAAGTGATACCTACATAGCAACATTGAAAAAAGTGAGTCTTTTTGCTGACTCAGTAAGTGTCCTCCTCTTACCCTTAAATTTATCTTCATTTCTCGCTTTCCAAATGTGCCACATGATTTTAGTAGATAAGCAGTTCCAAAACAATTTACATTCATTTTTTATGTCTAGATCAATAGATAGGACATCTATCCAATCAATTTTACCATTTTTATCCCAATTTTTAAGTTATGACAAAATAATCTCCAAATTTCTTGAGCATACAAATAGACAAATATAATATGTTTTACAGATTTAGGTATCATGTAGATAGTGCAAATATCAAAATTTGAATGATTAGTCTTAAAAGGAATTCTTTGTAATAAAAAAAGTCACTTAAAACAAGATTTCTTAGGATCCATATAAATATGCTAGAGAAAAGAGAAAGTATTATGCCATTCTTTATTAGTTCTAGATAGACCCTAGAGCAGTTATTTACATATTCAAAAATAGAAGTATTACAGGTAAGATCCTTGTAAATGGTTTTAACTTTAATGTTAGCGAAAGCACTACCATCTTTCCACATAATGTCACTAGAGAGATCTAACTCCTCCACACTCCTCGAGAAGATAACATCTTGGCAAGCTTCCAACAATGTAGAGTAGATTCTAAGATTAGATTCAAAACGGTCAAACTGAGCACGAAGGATGACCTAGTTTTTTAACTTCCCATGGGTTAACACATCCCCAAAAACTTTGATGCCTCTTTTATACCAGTTTTTAGCTAAGTAGCCTTGCAGCAAGGAAAGTGTCTTGTTATTATGATCAAGGCTCCTCCAAATGGAACTATAATTTTGATATTTTCCATTATTTTTTAGAGTTATATTATTAGCTTTGAATTGCACATTGTGCTTTGTTAGTTCCCACACCTTCTAAAGGCTTTTGAAAACCAAGGATCTGACTAGGATCATAGGGTGCTTATTGAGGAGTATGTCACTCAAGGGTAGTAATTTCCAAGCCTTTTCCTACCCAGGGACCACCATCTGAATATTGTTTCTCACCAACACCTTGCATGGTTCATTTCCAACCAAAGCCTTTAGAACCCATTTAGTATCTAGAGCTATCCCCTGCAACCTTAGGTCTTTAAGTCCAATGCCACCATTTAGCTTATCCACACAACACCCCTCCCACTTCACCAAATTCCTTTTCATTTTTCCTTTCCCATCCGACCATAAAAAATACTTATCCTCTTTTGTATATCATTGACTTGGTAGCTACAAAAAAACTAGAATGAGGTGAAGTATGTAATGCCCACTCTAATACTAGCTAATAAAATCAATAGCAAAAATTAACAGTATGTTTCTATTTAAAATGAATGTTGTAATTAAAAAAAAACTTATTCTCTCTACCTAGCCACCCCTGAGCATAAATCTAGCTCACACATAGCATCAATAACCATAAGCTCACACAGAGCAAGTTTTATCTTTGGCTCACACAACAAATTTGCACTTGGCTCACATAGAGCGAACTTTGTGTTTGGCTCACATAGATCAGTCAATGGCTCACATAGAGCAACAAGTTAGTATCCACATTAAATCAAAATTAATTCCCTACATTAATCTTGAAGAAAAAAACATTAACAAGGACAATAATTTTTTTATCTTACCTCTTCCTTTCTCTCAATTTGAATCCCTCCTCCTTCCTGTTTTTTCCCTCTCCCTATTTCTTGGAAACAAAACCAAAAAAAAAGGGGCTATACCATTTCCCCATACCGACCATTAAAAATACAATTATTTATGTTACTTCCCTTATTTCTCTAATTACCCGACTACTTTATAATTTAAACAAACCTTATTACATAAATCAATATTTCATGTTTATTAACACTCCTTAAGAAAAAAAAAAAATTCATGTTAATGTTCATCATTTAATCATCATACCTTATTATCAAATAAATATTCTAATAAACAAAATTAGCTACACCTCACATTCTCCCCCTCTAGTCTCAGGCTTCCTCTTGAAAGCTATCAAAAAGATATAGAATTTAATATCTCATCTAGGATGTAACCTCCCATGAACAAATAACCTAAAAATTTCACTAATAATAATTTACCTTATAACCAACACGAAACTCAAGGTGTAGCAACATCAAAAATATATTCTCCTCCTAAAAGAATTGATCATTTAAAGATAACATTTCACACTTACCATCTTTCTAATATGTCCTTGTTGGAAGCCAATTATCTTGAAGATATACACGTGTTACATGAATTCTTTAAACTTTTCTTGTCTAACCATTATTACTTTATGCTCTTATCTCAAGATCACATAATTAAATCAATATTCAATTTTACTAGAACTGTTTTGATACAATAACTTCATATGGGAATGCAAATAAATACACTCAGATCTATGAATGTTAAATGACATTGAATCTTTACTATTTTATCAAATTGAAAGATTTAGGAAAATTAATATTATAATACCATAAATAAGAGATAGACTTATATTTAAAATGACATAAATTATGATGTCTAGACTATGACAGTTGAACAATAATTAATTCACATTTTAATTATCCCAACATAGAATAATTTGTTAAATAAACTTTAGTAATAAATTATGAATCTATAATGTTAATGTTCCCAACCCTACGGTAACAACAACTTGCTTTTAACATTTAATGAAAATTAATGATTTAATACTCTATATTTATCTATTTATTTATTTTCAAATATGAACGTCAATATATATATATATGTGTGTGTGTGTATTTTTCACTAGTATGAACACTAGTAGTTAATGAAATTTACCACAGGAAGACAAACGTAAAGAAAAGACTATGTAGATTTAAAGATTGAAAATGCAAGGGCTTCACAACTAGGTTGTGGGGAATTGCAAGGGAGTATTGAATAGGACTTAGGATTTGTTAATGTTCAACAACGTTAGGCTGCATCTTCCAGATCAGTGTATGATGATAATTCAAATGGAGCCTTAATGGCTATTTGAATTATATACACTCTCCTTCATTTGAGCCAACATTAAGAAATGAAGAAACACATCTTTTGTGATGAGGCCGACCTCTTACCTCTTGGAGCGATTTTCCTTGAGGACAACTTACCTCTTATTGGTTGCATCTCTTTGTATAATATATTCTCTTATTTCTAGCTGACTTGTATTAAATAAGGTGGTGTCCCTTCATATTGTATATATATGAGTTCGCCCTCTCATTATGATCATTAAGCAAGTTTGATATTCATTCTACATTCAAGTGTGAATTACGCCTTGAGTAGATTGCGATTTTATCTAAGTGCGAATTACTTCAAGAGCATGTCAAAGTACTATCAAGTGCAGATTTGGATATATATTTTGTGCAGATTATCATCTGTATTTTGCATCTAGAATTAGTGCTATTACTTGGCCTTGAGTTTGGCCTCATTGTACAAGAAGAGTTGATTCTTGAATAATATATAAGTGAAATATTGTTGCTGGGTTTTTCTCCCTCAAGAGGAGGGTTTTCCCAAGGTATCTGTTGTGTTATTGTGTCTAATTTTGAATTAATTTTCTGTGCATACAATCTGATCATTAAAATTTAGATGGTATCAGAGCGGGTTTGATAGGATCATGATCATATTTATCCCTAATCAGCAATACCCTATTTGTCTACATTAGTCAAGATGGTGAACGGTTTGAAGATTGAGGATAGACTCGAGGGAGCATCTAACTTCACATCATGGAGACTTAGGATCATGCTTACCTTGCGTGAAAATGATTTGGGTGAGTTCGTGGAGTCTAGCGTTCCTGAACCTGAGGAGGAAGAAGAGAAGTTACAATGGGTGAAGAAAGATATTAAAGCAATGAAGATATTGGTTGATTCCGTCAAGGATCATATTGTTCCTATCATCTCTAAGTTGAAGACAACGAGAGACATGTTCAAAACATTGGAAGAGATGTACGAAATCAACAATACCAGTCGAGCACTTGCACTGAAGCAACAACTACATCATGTGAAGATGGCAAAAGGTGAATCAATGATTGCATACTTTATGTGGATTGCAGATTTGAGAGATCAGCTCTCAACAATAGGGCATATGGTGGATGACAAAGACCTGACTATGCTCGCTCTCAATGGTCTACCTTTGTCTTGGGAATCTTACATTTAGGGAATTAGTGCAAGATCAAAATTTCCTAAGTTTGATTGCCTAAGATCAGATTGCATTCAAGAAGAATCAAGGTTGTTGGCAAGAGGCATTGGTCAAAGTTCAAAGAATGAAGACATTCATGTTCTCGCCTCCCATGCTTCAAAGAAGAAAGGAAAAGATGGAAGGGAAGGATTCTTCAAGAGGAATCGAGACAAGGGTAATGATGATGCACCTCCCTTCAAGAAGAAGAGAGACATGTCCAAGATTCAATGCTTTAGGTGTGATAAGTTTGGGCACTTCGTTAAGCATTGTCCAACTAGACCTAAGCAACGAGTCACTGTTGCGGATGTTGATGATGCTTCTCTGCAAAAGGATTCAAGTGAATATTTGTTCTACTTGGCATTTTCAAGCAGTGTACCTACCGACACCAACACTTGGCTGATTGAAAGTGGTGCTTCTCGACACATCTCTAGTTTTAAGTAGCACTTATCAAGTTTGGTGGAGGAGTCTTCCGAGCAAGTCATCATTGGAGATGATGCTAGCTACTCCGTGAAAGGAATTGGGACCTCTACACTTTATTTGGATTCTGGCATCACACTTTAGTTGAGTAATGTTCTTTATGTTCCTGGAATCAAGCACAATCTTATTTCTATTTCAGCCTTGGAAGATAAAGGGTATCAAGTTGCCTTCTCCAAAGGCAAAGTTCTAGTGTGGATGGAGAACTCTAGCTTCAAGGATGCTCAAGTAATTGGAGTTAGACATGAAAGCCTTTACCGGGTCTACACTCGTCCTCTACAAGCCTTGGTTCATGATTCTTCAAGTCTCTGTGATCTTTGGCATCGGAGATTGGCTCACCTACACTTCCGAGCTTTACCTATCATGGAGAAGATGGTCTCGGGCCTTCCTAAGTTCAACTAGGAGCACGAAGGTACTTGCAAGGGTTGCACTTTGGGTAAGAATATAAAATATCCTTTTCATAGTAGAGAAAATAGATCTAAGTGTATTTTAGACCTTATTCATTCTAATTTATGTGGTCCTATGCCTGTTCCGTCTTCGAGTGGATTCTTGTATTATGTTCTTTTTATTGATGAACACTCTAGGAAGACTTGGATTTATTTTTTGAAAACTAAAGAGTCTAAGGAAGTGTTAGATAGGTTTAAGGAATTTAAATCCTTGGTAGAAAATATTTCTAGTAAAAGAATTAAGGTCCTTAGATCTGATAATGGTGGAGAATGCACCTCTGGAAGTTTTTGGAATTTTTGTATTGATGTAGGGATTAAGAGGGAGTTTTGTGTCCCCTATAATCCTCAACAAAATGGTGTTGCGGAAAGAAACAATAGGACGATCATGGAAGTAGCGAAGGCCATGATCCATGATCAAGATTTGCAAACCTTCTTATGGGAAGAAGCTTCCAGGACTGCTGTATATGTTCAGAATAGAAGTCCTCATAAGATCTTGGAGAATATGACTCCGGAGGAAGCCTTGACAGGGAAGAAGCCTAAAGTTAGTCATTTGAGAATCTTTGGATGTCCTGTCTATGTTCATTTTCCAAAGGAAAAGAGAACTAAGTTGGAGCCTTCTGGAAAGAAGGGAATATTTGTGGGCTACAGTGAGACATCAAAAGCCTACAAAATATACATTCTAGGACAAAAGTTGATTGAGATCAGTAGGGATGTCACATTCGAGGAATATGTTGCATTGAGGAGATCCAGGGGCATTCATATAGAGATCAATAATGAAGAGTCTCCTTAGGATATGGAAGTTGACCATACTCCTAAGATTCAGAGGGAGATTTCAGAACCAAAAGAAGATATTGATCTTGTTGAACCCTTGGAACCTACTAATGGGCCTACTAACATTTTTATTGGGAGAAAGAGACCTCTATGGGCCAGGCGTACTATGCAAGAGGCTGAAAGTTTTGTAGCTCCAAGAGGCACATTCAGAGAAAGTAAAAGGCCACATATGTTCTCCAGCTATGTTTCCTTAATGAGTTAGATTATAGAATCTGAGCCTACCTGTGTTGAGGAAGCATCTAGTCATCAGGTTTGGAGAGATGCTATGTTAGAGGAGTATTAGTCAATTCTTAAGAATGATGTTTGGGACATTGTTCCTAGACTCGAGAGCAAGTCTGTGGTATCTTCTAAATGGCTATTCAAGATTAAGCATGCTACAAATGGAAGCATTGAGAAGTACAAAGCAAGATTTGTGGCTCGTGGGTTTTCTAAGAATGAGGGAGTTGATTACAAAGAAACATTTGTTCCTGTTGCTCGCTATACTTCTGTCAGAACCATCATTGCTATTGCTGCATCTAGAGGATGGAAAATTCACCAGATGGACATGAAGACAACCTTTCTCAATGGAGTGATTGAGGAAGAGGTTTATATAGAGCAACCTGATGGATTTGAGGTTCATGGGAAGGAGTCACATGTTTGCAAGTTGAAGAAGGCCTTGTATGGTCTTAAACAAGCTCCTTGCACTTGGTACGAAAGGATTGATCGTTACCTGTGAAGTTTGGGTTTCTTGAAGAATGATGTTGATTCAAATCTCTACTTCAAGGTAATCAAAGGTGATGCATTAATATTGGTCTTATATGTTGATGATTTGATTCTTACTGGAGAAGATCACCTAATTCTCAAGTGCAAGAAGGAGTTGACTTCAGAATTTGAGATGAAGGACCTTGGGCTCATGCATTACTTCCTTGGATTAGAAGTCTGGCAGAAACCAGATGAGATGATTCTAAGTCAAGGAAAGTACACCATTGATATACTTAAGATATTTGGTAGGATGGATTGCAAATCCATGTCTACACCTATGGAGACCAACCTACATAAATTGAAGGAGGCTGTAACCAGTTCAAACTTGGTGGATCCTACATTGTACAGACAACTAATTGGGTCCTTGATGTATCTAGTTAACACTAGACCTGATATTTGCTATGTAGTGATTGCACTTATCCAGTTTATGTGTGATCCGAGACATATACATCTTGTTGCGGCTAAACATATCCTGAGATACTTGCGCAACATAGTTGGATATGGGTTGAGGTATTCTTCAAATGTAAACTTGGAGTTACTTGGTTATATAGATTCTGATTGGGTAGGGTGTGTCACAGATTGGAAGAGCACCTCTGGTTGTTGCTTCAGTTTGGGTTGTGCTATGATTTCCTGGTGTAGCAGGAAGCAGTCATTTGTAGCATTGAGTACAACAAAGGCATAGTATATTGCAGCTTGTATGGCAACTTAGGAAGCAGTGTGGCTTCGTAAGCTCCTTGCACCTGATTGTTTGAAAAATCAATGGAGCCTACTATCATTCATTGTGATAATAAGAGTTGCGTGAAGCTTTCTGTCAATCTTGTGTTCCATGACATAACCAAGCACGTTGAGATCAAGTACCACTATATTAGAGATATGGTACTGTGGAAGGTTGTACAGTTGAGGTACATCAACACTGATGAGCAGACGATAGATATTCTCACCAAGCCTCTCTCCAGAATAAAGTTTGTGTACTTTCGAGATAAGCATGGTATGGTGGAGAATCCAACCTTAACTAATAAAAAGTCTCAGTATCAAGGTATGTGCAAGATCATCATGGAAAAAACAGGCCCTTAAGTGGCAAAAAATTTAGAAAAATCAGAGTAAGGAAACTTGATGTAAAAATTTGAATAAGTTATCTATATTATTTCAAAAATATGCAAGAATAGAATCTATAGCAAATTGAATATAGTTTCTAAACTACTAGGTTTATTTAAAAATAAAATCTGACGCTAAAAATTTGAAATTTCAATGGTAGTACTTAAAATGTAGGGAGAAAATAAAAGTAGGTGTCTATCTAACCACCTAACAACAATAAAATGATAATTTTTTATAAGATTTTAGATATAAGTAGAGGACTCATGTCTAGATGTGATGGATATTTTTTTATGTAATTTTTTTTTTTCCAAGTAAATAATTAATTATGATTTTTTTATTACAACTTTTTAAAAATATAAAAACTCATATGTTTGGCCACCTTAACTTAGTCAAAACTTCATGAAATTCAATTTTTATTTTTTTAATCCTATAGTATATGAAGCATAGAATGTGACACATGTTTTGGATTCAAAAAATGTGATATCATTTGAAAGCTATAGATTTTTTTCAATCAACCTATCAATCAGGACTTTAGTCATAATTCAAATAGAAAATGAATAATAATTATTTATTAAATTCAAAGGAAAGCATAATTTATATTGTGGAAAGATTAAAATCTCCTTTAAAAACTATTTTTCGTTTCATCAATTTTGGGTAAAAAAAAGGTTCTCAACCACATACCTTGCACATACCCATCATATCGCCACTTTTTGGCCCATCATGATCTTGCACATACCCATCAGTGAGCCTTGTTTAATGAGTTCTTCTCTGTGAAGAAGTTCGAGGTGAAATCCCTTGTTAATGCATTTTCCTCTAAGACAGAGGAATTTGAGGTGCAAGCCCTTGTTAATGCATTTCTCTTTGAGATTTGAGGTGAAAGCCCTTGTTTCCACCCGCTGAGAGAGTCATGGTGGATGTCATGTGTGTGACTCCATGACATATGTTGTACTTGTGTTTCACCCTCTGAGAGATTCATGGTGAAAGTCATGTTGAGGTGACAACATCACGCAAGTGATGAACACTTGTACTTACCATAGTATGGTTGTAGCCATTATGGTTGATATCGTGTTGAGGCGATATCTGATATCTGATATCATGATGAGGTGATATTCTTCTTTTTACTTATGGTTGTAGCCATAGTGATAGACATCACGTTGAGGTGATATGTCTTGTGTAGCTGGAAAAAATATTCCTAGCTGAGAGGGAGTGTTAATGTTCAACAGCGTCAGGCTATATCTTCCAGATCAGCGTATGATGATAATTCAAATGGAGCCTTAATGGCTATTTGAATTATATACACTCTCCTTCATTTGAGATGACATGAAGAAATGAAGAAACACGTCTTTTGTGATGAGGCCGACCTCTTACCTCTTGGCGCGATTTTCCTTGAGGACAACTTACCTCTTATTGGCTGCGTCTCTTTGTATAATATATTCTCTTATTTCTAGCCGACTTGTATTAAATAAGGTGGCATCACTTCATATTGTATATATATGAGTTCTCCCTCTCATTATGATCATTAAGCAAGTTTGACATTCATTCTACATTCAAGTGCGAATTACACCTTGAGTAGATTGTGATTTTATCTAAGTGCGAATTACTTCAAGAGCAGGTCGAAGTACTATCAAGTGCAAATTTGGATATATATTTTGTGCAGATTATCATCTGTATTTTGCATCTAGAATTAGTGCTATTACTTGGCCTTGAGTTTGGCCTTATTGTACAAGAAGAGTTGATTCTTGAATAATATATAAGTGAAATATTGTTGCTGGGTTTTTCTCCCTCAAGAGGAGGGTTTTCCCAGGGTATCTGCTGTGTTATTGTGTCTAATTTTGAATTAATTTTCTATGCATACAATCTGATCATTAAAATTTATAGGATTGACTTATCTAGAACACACATGGACCTAAATTACAACACATTATGAGGAAACAATAGAGTAGCTAATTGGAGTGTAATAAGATAAAAAGGAATAAGAGGCCGATACAAAAGATAATGTCATCAGTGGTAGAAAACACAGAGAAAAAAATTTGGGATAAAATATTAGAGCCTATCACAGACTTAGAACAAAGTGGTAGGAATTGATACCATAGGCTGAGGGGTGAAGCCACAATAGTGGTTTACAATTCAAGTGAGGAAGGAAAACTCACAAAAAATGACCCCATGGAAAAAAAATTGATTTTAGGGGTTCATACGTGTTGGTTTGTTTTTTTCTATTGCAACCAGGTTTGTCTTCTAATTTACCTATGGAATTTCCAATTCCAATCAAGGGCAGCTCGAAGGACCTGGACCAATTGATGAGGACTTTGAAAACCCTCCTACACTTCTGGCTCTGCAAGAACCGGGAGGGTGATCCCTTAATGCATTTACAACCTTTGCACCATTATTATAAACAACATTAAAAATAGCAGATAATCTCACTTAATAGATCAACATGATAGAATAATATCGAATAGAATTGGCTATTCATCGATAACATCAACTATCTGGAGCATGAGATAAATACAACACAATCCATAGTATAAAATAGTCATTGATTTGCAATTTGTAGCAAGCTCTAAGCAAAGACAAACAAATACTGAATCATACAGGTAATTACAACTTAGATCAGTGCCATTTATCCATTGGAGAAGTCAAATTCATAAGCATCTAAGGGTATATGACAGATTTAACACATAACATATGAAATCCTTGACGACATTGCATTGTAATCTCATCAAGATGTATTCTAACTCAATACTACTTATCAAATCCTTATACAAAACATATCCGCCTATAATCCCATTCAAGCATTTTAATTAATTCCTTGAATTAAAGCTAAAATAAGGATCACACACACCACAATAGTGAGATGAATGAAATAACCCTTAGTCATCTTATTCAAAATTCAGATATGCATGTACAACGGAGAGACATGAGTTTGAATTTATCATTTCAACTCAAATGCTAGTACTATTATACAACATTGAATCCCCATGAATTCAAAACCTATAATAGAATGACGCAAAACCTAAATTGCATTTCTCTCCAAGACCATCGAACTTTACAATTTTCTCTGCAACTTCACCTAGACTCGACCAAAAATTATCTAACTTGCTAACCCGTACTTCTAGCCTTGAAATCCTTCTTATAGAGAATGAAGGAGCAAACAAGCATTTGGGCCAGAAAGTACACATGTCCTAGCCAATTGGCACACCTGGTGATATTCCAATTTTTTTTACAACAACCATCACCCTGTAGAATATTCTTGTTCATCATGCCTGTTGAGAAAATTTGTTGCAGCATCAAAAGTCTCAAGAATCCCACGCCAAGACTACTATAAAAAAGAAAACTGGAAGTCGTTGTAACCACAACAACTTATCAAAGCATCACTCATCTCTCCTCAACCAACTGAATTTTCCTCTCAAATATTCCTTTGCACCAAGTTGTTGGGTAATAGAAAATATGCCCATGTGGAGAATCTCCAAATTCACTTAATTGCTAGAAAACAACCTTGCCTATGAAAATCCTCTGTTTCAACTCTTTATTTTCAGTTGCTGCACTTTTATTTTCTTCATATATTAAAATTTTCAAACTTTAATATTAAGCCTTTTGATTTCATTTAACTCCCAACACATAACATTTTATATTTATAAAGTGAATATTAAATTCACTTCTCTCATAGTATTCCTTTTACATTGCTTGCATTTATTTTCACGTGCAACTCACATTTTATTCACCCAGCACATTTGAAATATTTCCCGTTAGTAAATTTAATAAAAGGCCTTTAATATTTCACCATCCAGAAGAGTTCCCTCGGCTCCCACCATTCAAAATATTTCATCACCGGTGATTTTCAAAATACTAAAAACTTTGAGCAAATCGAATGCTTGCAATATTAAATCATCGGGCTCAACCAAGACTTTTACCCGTGCACATTAAATTCAATCGGGCCCCACCCACCACGTGGTGCATTCATACCATTTCATGATAATTAAATGGTGAGAAAGTTTTTATTGCGATTTGGCGGGTAGTGGTTGGGATTTTCCTGCATTTTCACCTCCATTCTCCACCGTCGGATTAACTTCGGCCTATTTTGTTCACAATTTTGCCCTAATACTTCTGCATTTATT
>VDFB02007611.1:0-13536 GCA_007258455.2 Sequoia sempervirens | reverse complement strand
TTACAAAACATAATCTGAACATTCCTCACTACTAAAAAATGAATTCTAACCACTCTGCCCCAGCAAGAAAACAATAATATAGTAACTGACATCATTTCCGTACATTTATTCACATTTTCAGCAACCAGACTGGCACGATACATGGAGATTTTGGAGGCCAGGTGTCATTTGTTTTAGTCTTATTGTAAATTTGTGTACCTCCTCTTTGTTCGTAATTGAATATATTGTCCAACGAGAAAAGAAAAAAAATGTTTGTTTATCTATTATCTATAAAAAATGGTTAGTTGGAATTATTTAAATATTACAAACTTTGAAATTGAATTGGTCAAAATTGTCCAAATTGAAATAGCTTTCATAACTGTACCAGTTTTACCAAGCACGTTTAGTCCAACAAGACAGACTTTCTTTTTCATTTGCCACCCCTTATCAGGTGAAATTTCCTTGCCAATTAGATAAAAGAGAAAAAAAATTACATACAATTGTTACTTATCTTAATGGTTAAATTAAATGAAGTTTTTATATAGAATAATTAACAACCAATTTGAACTTTGTTATAATTTTTGCATTTTTTGATGTGCAAAGATTAAGGAAGAAATGGCGAAAAAAATGCTTAATTTTTTTTTTAAAATATGCATTTAACTTTAAAAAAAACTTCAAATATGTCTATGCATTCGCAATTTTTTTAGGGTATTTTTTTCCCACAAAACTATAATAAAAATACTATTTAATTAATTGTTCAAAATTTTATTGGCTATGAAAAGCACAACAATCTCCAATAAAACTAAAACAAATGACACCTTAAACAATATTTTCATAATATTACTATTTTTAAGATTAAATCTCAAAATTCTCACTGTAAATATTTGTTAGTTAAAATAAATCTTTTATTGGTAGTTTTTAAGTTAATAAAGAGCAGAAAAATAAGCTTTATTGCATAAATTTTGGTTAGTTTAATGCTTTTCCTACGCCTAGGTTAGTTAAATATATTCTTGGACCTCATACATATCAATATCCATACCAATACCAACTCAATTTATATATGATTTTAGGAGAGGTTTGATTTTAGAGAGAAAAACTGGAGGATTGTCCTCCTTCCAATGGAATTGCCGCCTATTCAAGATAAGTGACATCATAGATCAAGCATAAGTATTTTCTTAGTTCTTGATAATTCATAGGGCCATCTAAAAAGTTTATAAAATGCATTATAATATTCTTTTGATTTTGCCTTGACATGAAAAAGATTCTACTAGCTGTATTTTTCCTTCAACTGATAAAAAAATTCAAATCTTTAAATGCATTTTGGAGCACCACTTCCATAATATAATAATAATACCAATGTTAGAATATGAGGATCGACAAATTAAAGCTAGCTACTGGGAAGATGTAATTTTTCATTTTTCTTTTAAAATAATAGGGTCTTCTGTGCATTCTCTGAACTTTATATCTATACTTTTTGAATTGTAGTTCACTTTACAGTCTTTCCAATGGGCATCGATGAAGCTAGATCAAGTTTTGGGTGAATTTGATAGCAGGAAATGTTGCTTGTTTAATATGCTTTTTCCATTTTGCTACAAACAATATAACCCTGTACAGGTGAATTGGCAGTAATTATCGATGGAGATAAACCGACAGAGCTAATTTTGCTATTATAACCGTATTTAGCTCATCACATTTAATATCTATGCCATAGCAACTTAATTAATCACAATTGACAATGGAACGCGGTTAATAGTGCTATTTTGGAGATACATTTTACCCATCTTTAAGCCTGTACAACCAAAATTAACTCAACGACTCCTCAATAAAAAGATTCCTGAATATTGGGGATGGTAAGCATGTTGTTATTAAAATAATTTAAACAAATTAAGAGAAGCTGGAACTTTAAATAGTAAATATAATGTGCTGAAATTGCATTGACAATCCTCCCCATTAAGCTTTTTAAGGGTTTTTAGTAATTTTGTTTTTCTCTATATAAGTTAACTTCTTATACACTAAATGGTGAGTGTTGTTAAGTCCAAAAAAAAAAGGGGAGGAGAAAATTTATTATATTAAAATTTTCAATCCAAAAAATTCTCATAGTATTTTATACATGATTAGATCAAATTTTTCTATTTTTTTAAAGTTATAGTAGAAATTTAAATTAATTTTTCAATAATATAAAATAATTATTATTTAATTTATAGTCATTCATTTTTAGTTGCTACCATTGAAAATATAATCTTATGACCCTCATTGTATTTCATGAGGTTAAATATACCTATGGTGAGATCTATGATCCAAAAGTAAATTTTGATCCCATGAGAATTACACACTGTAGGTATGTTTTACCTCACGAAATACAATGAGACCCATTAGATGATATTTTAGATCAATGGTAGTAACTAAATATTAGAATTTTTATTTAATTTAAATGGAAGGATTCATCATGGTAATTCATAAATTTTTTCATTATTTTCCAAGATTTACCAAGATTTTCTATAAAATTTGTGATGTAAAAAAGTTTGCCAATATATATGTATAAGTATATCTAGCATATACATATTATTATAATTTATATACTTGATAATTAATCCAAAATTTGAAATAATAAGAATATAATATTCTAGTATTTATACTCTTATATATATTCAGACAAAGAAGATATTTTCTCAAAACTAAATTGATTAAGAGTAACCTACCTAATTAGCGTCTTAGTCATATAGTTAATAAATTGAATACATAAAATATAATCTCTTGCATCCACCTAATCAAAATACAAAGAAAAATATAACATAGTCTAGGAGCTTCAAAAATGGGATGTGACAAATTCATCTTTATTGGTGAGTTGAAAGGATATTTAAATATGCCCTATTTTATCCTAGAACAAATTCCATCACTATTTAAGCATTGTTTATATGATTATATTAATTTTTAAATAACACACATTCATCTCCATTGCTGATTTGAAAGGATACTTAAATATTTCCTATTTTATTCTAAGAAAAAATTCATGACTATATAAACACTACTCATGGTGCAGGAGCACATGGGTGAATGAGCAATCAACACGGCCCAAAAATATTTTTTGTTTATATATTGATTCACTCTACATTAATAATAGGATTTATTTGATTTTGACATTTATCAAATAGAAAATAGGGTTTCAAAGGTCATGTACATAAAAACAAAAAGTGAAGAAGATAAAATAATATATGATAATAATAATAATAAAATAAAAAGATGAAGCTAAAGATAAGATAGCAAAATAATAATGCTATAATTAAAGTAATTATCTAGAAAATAATAGAATAAGATTATATTAATAGAATAACACACAATAACAATATAATAATAATAAATTAAAAAAGTTAAGATAAGATAAGATAATAAGATAATGCTATTATAATAAAACTATAATATAATAAATATTTGCAGGCATACACTTAGAAAATTACATCTCTTGGTGTTTCTAAATATTATATTTTTTAAATATAAATATGTTATTTAAATATAAACCACACAAAAACTCATTTAAATTTTTAATATTTTTAAAATAATGAAGAAATAAACTTGAATCAAAATGTTCTATGTAGAGTGAGTCCTAATATAGATTGTTTTTCAAGATAGATATGCTGAATTTATTTTAATTAAGATAGAATTGTTAAAAATCATTTGGAATTAGTATTTTTAAATTTAATTGGATTTGTTTTTTTAAAAATAGATATTTTCAATTAAAATATTAGTGTTGACTTTAATTTAAATTTATTTACAAATAAATTAGAATAATATTTTAAATCATGTATTAAAAAATGTAGAGAGATATCAATTGAGAGTTATTTTATATATTTGAAAGATTTTTATTTTATTTTAGAATTGACACATGAATTTTATTGTATTTATATTGTTTTTGATAAAGGTTTAAATAGGTTTTGAAGGGACCCAAAACCCTTTACAAACATGAACGCTGACTAAAAAAAGCAGTCTAGCCAAAAACCAACTCCAAACAAGACTCTTCAAGATTTACATTTAGCATTTTTCTTGTGGGAGCTGAGAGTCATGTTTAAAGAAGTTGCCGAGAGGCTTTGCTTGACTTTTATCTTGAAGATGAATGCCCACGCCAAAGTCTTAGAGATTTCATCATTATTCCTTCAGCAAGCAAAGACATATCTAAAGTGTACTAGACAAGCAAGGCATCAATGACGGCACCGAGACATCATCACATTTATATATTGTTTGGTTTTAGTTTTATTGTAATAATTTTTATTTGATTTTTTCAAAGAATTTTTAGTAGAAGTTTGAACCCTTGTTTTAAAACCACAATGTCACTATTTAACCATGGCACTCCATTACCAGCACTTTGTGTATAATTTTCAATTGTACTTTTAAAAAACTATTATTCATTATTTTAATAATTTTTATTTTTTTAAAATATCTATTTGGATATAATTTTTTTGATATTTAAATTTTGATATACAAATGAGAGTCAAATTTAAAATTAAAATAATTATTTTTGTTAATTGAATATAGAAATAAAAAATATTTATTTTTGTTAATTGAATATAGATTGATTTTCATTTAAAATAACTCTTTGAAATTAATTTAGTTTGATTGTTACCTATGATTACAAGAAATACGCTAACTACCAATGCTATAGATTCAAAAGAATTTGCTTAAAATAGAAAAGACAATAGACATTTTGTTACACCAACTAGAAATTGGTGAATCCGCTGGCAAAATTGTAGTTCGCAAAGTTGAAATTGCAGGACTGAATCCATTTTCAACAATCTTCTGTACACGACCAAAGCAACTGGGAGTAGAACTTGTGGAAATTTTTCTGAAGGTTGTTAATCTGAAAATAGCTTACAATCTTTTGCCTTTAAAGGAAGATAAATAATATTGAACATTCGGTAAGTCATTGAAGAACCTAAGCGTGCTAAGGGGTTCCATAATGAACATTTTATCAACTCCGTGGCATTAAACACATTTTCACACTTTTAACAAAATGACACAGAGATCACACCAGAATTAAGAAGCACAAGACTATCCTTTAAATCATTTCTAATCCCAAATCATTACCACTGCAATCAATCCAGAACCAACAACAACAGCCATAAAACTGTAAAATGGGTTATCCAATGGAATCTCATGGCTTTGAGAGTTATGATGTGACGTCCCTCGCTTCAGGAGATGGTTTATGGCCACATAAATGAAGACTCCGCAGGCCAATCCCATTGAAATTGCATAAAACCAATCGGCCAAGCGTCCCTCCGTAGTGGCATCGATTAGAATGCCCACAACAACGCCAATTGGGGTGGATATGGCAAACGCAAAGGCATACGTTGCAGTTGATAAAAGTGGCCTATTTGGAATTATCTGCAACAGCGCTACGCCCATTGCAATCGCAGCGAATATCTTGTGTATAGACACTGTCCACAACGTTTTCCATGCTTCCGCCTTCGTTTCTGTGCCACAAATCATCTTTTAGATAATACACAGATAAAGCAGGAGAAATGAAGAAAAAGGTGCCTCTTTTTTTTTTGTTAACTTTATATTGGAAGTGTTTAGAAAAAAAATTAAATGAAGAAGAGAATTTGCCTGCAACTCCAATGGCGATTCCTTCGAAGAAAGAATGAAAGCAAAGTGCCAATATCAATAATAAACTGTCACCCACAGAAGCTGAACCATCCAACGGTTTATTTTGTGCAGGGGACAGTCCTTGACCGTCTGGTAATTACAACATGCAAACGTATTATAAAATGAACAGCAGATATGGTAGATTGATGATGAGATTTTTTTTCTTAAAACAGTTTACCTATTGTTTGAGAAACGATGGGCTTCCGCACAGGGATAATTTCTTTTTTCTTTTCTTGTTTGGCGTAGGCCCAAGCGACGACCAGGTCTCCCAGCATGGTAAGCAAATATCCGGCAGTGCTGAGCATGAATGCCAAGGGATACTCATTATCCGTCAAATCTGTGAACGTTTTTGCAGAATCTCTCAAGAAATGCATTAAAGCGGTCCCCAAGAATACCCCGCCTGCAAATTGAGTGCCCAGCGAAATGAATGTCTGATTCCATCTGAAAAAATAGGGAGATATCCCTCCGGCGAAGGTGGCACTGAAAACTATGATGAGACAGCAGATTTTCACCACAATTAAGGGTTTTGATCTTAAGTTGGGGTTGGCATGAGCATGCTGATCAGTGGGTGTTTCAGTGCCTCCTCCATGGGCTGCAAGTAGAGGAATTAGTGAGCCCACAAGCATAATAACAAGGCAGTTTATGGGCATTGTTGAAGTCATGGCTCCAAATTCTGGTTTGCTAAGCAATAGCATATATTTAGGCAGGTTGATTAACGTTTGTGGTACCATTAAATCCTTCCTCCTCACTACTACAAACCTAGGCCTTCCTGCCTCTGTTCTTCGTTTTTAATTAATTTAGTTGACCTCTCAGAGATGAGTGGAGAGCGGTTTCTTGGTATAACGTAACCTAAAATAATTTTGATGTGAATGTTTGTTTTTATAAAATAACAGGGGAGAGGGCCCATGATCCCAAACAAGAGTTAACAGGAAACAGGCATCACAGCCCACAGTTCAGCAACACTAAACCACACCATCTAACAGAAGGACAGACCCATCGAGCAAAACAGCAGCAGGCCACCCTACCCCATAAAACAGCAAACAGGGAAACCTAAAACCGGACCATAACACAAAAAAAACCTAATAAAGACCAGATGGGCACGCAGGCCAAAACTACAGGCAATTTTGATGTGAATGTTTGTTAAACTAGCAATTGAATCCATAATAATTTTATTATAATCTAATTTTTAATTATGTAGAAAGTGAAATCAAATGTATATAATTAAAAAAATTATTATTATTAAATTATATTATTTATTAATAGTTTCATATTTCACTATCACATGATTTTCTTTTAAATTAAACAAATAATTTTAAATTATGAAAAATGAAAAATGTTAATTTTAATTAAATAAAGTTTTAATAATATTATTAAAATGATGTTAATCAAATGTCATACAATATGTAAAGTTTAATAGCTATGGAAGTCACCTATATATTAAAAATATATTAGTTTTCTTATCGTATTAAGCTTAAACAAAATGATGGCACTTTACATATCAACATATAATGTGTTAATGCTTTGCTAATGTATTGTTCATCATCGCTCTTGAGTGGATTTTGCTTTGTTCTAGGGGCTAGTTTTGTATAGGGTTTAAGACCTTTGTTTCCTTCTTATCTTAATGAAAAATATGTGTTATGTTGACAAAAATTAAATTATATTTATAATTTTTGCTTTTAGAAAAATGTGTTAGTATAAAAATAATATTTTAAAAGAGAACAAAAAATCTATATTTTCTTTTGCTTGGCCTTAATGACTACTTTTTTATAGGCTTCAAGACCCTTGTTTCGTACTTATCTTAATAAAAAAAATTGTGTTATGTTGACAAAAATTAAATTATATTTATATTCTTGTTTTAGAAAAAATATGTGTCAATATAAAATAAAATATTTTAAAAGAGCACAAGAAATATGTATCTTTGTTGTACTATCTTGAGCTATAAAATAATCTTGATTATAGTATTAGAAAAAGATTCCTTGTTCAAGTTACCTTATTCTTCACATTGTCTAAGAATTATTACAAATAATTCTATAGAGGGTCCATCATACAATGCTTAACATTGTTTTAGGTAAAGAAAGACCATAAAAGTGAACTTCATAAATAATCTAGACAAATTTATGGTCCAAATCAAAAGAAGTAGAGCCAAAATTCATAAGAAAACTTATTTTTCATAGATTCTACAAAAAGTGGTTAGAATTATTGAAATAATCATACATCTACATCAATAAGAAACACAAATAGTAACACAAATTTAGTTATATTTGTCATGAGCTATGTTTACAACATTTAATATATCATCCTTTTAACCATCCTTCAGATTATGGAATATTGCACACACAACACTCTTGTGTGTATTGACTTAAACAATTTTCCTATGCATGTTGTACTTTTATGCTATCTACATATATGCCTATCTATTAATTTCTAAATGCTTACCCCTCTTTTTCTATATAATTTACTCCTTTATTACCATCATCAAACCCAAAATTACTACTTATCATTAGCCTTTATAGTCATCCCATGTTTTGATCATATGCCGAGGATTTTTCTATTTAAATAAATAGTTTAGATTTTTGTTAAACTATATGATTATAATTTATTTCCTAATCTTGTCCCAAGCTAGACTATTATATCATCCATATGCTCGTATTACCTTTGGTGGTTAATCTTTTTTAACCAATAATGATGCAACATCCTCTTATCATGTAAACACAACCTTAGCTAAGGCATAAGAATATTGCAAGAAACTTAGTTGACAAAAAAATATTACTAATGGAATGTTGAAGAGTTAAGAAAATGTAATTGACTTCTAAATGTTCAATCTTGAGAACTACTGGATAAAAATTATCAAATAAAAATTAAAACATAGCTTGAGATATCCTACTTTGACAATAACCTCAATTGTCTTGAAATTGAATATTTTTTGATAGAAAATTGAAGAAGAGAACTGTAATGCTCAATTTGGGTACCTCACATCCTTATCAAACTAGAATTAAACAATTAGATAGACATAATGAAACTATATTTGAAAAAAATAATTAAATTAATATCCTTTATCTATATAAAAAGTTTTTAATTGTATAAGAAATTCTTCTTAATACCCACAAATGAAACTTTAATTAACACAATATAGATCATCATTTTCATATTCTACATATACAAAATGGCAAAAAAAAAAAAAAAAAGTTGCAAGTTTCAAATACTATTGTGAAGGTAATTGAAAGCACTTAAAATTATTGTCTAGAGTTGACCCTTCAATCTTTCAGTTTGAATTAATTAAAGAATAATGGAATTAGCTTCATCCCTTAAAAATGATGGCTATAAAAAAGTAGAAAAATATTAGAAATAAAGAAAATGTTTGATAGAAAAATTAGGGTTTTACCACCAAGGTAAATAGATCAAGGTGATAAACCACTTAATTTTCACTATAAAACATACAATTATGATGCGAAAAAGATGCAAATAACAGTCACAAATGATACCTAACTGTTATAGCAACTATGAGGGAAGTTTTTAGAGCTCAAAGAGGTGTGTACCTTGTTGCAAGGAGCCTCTTTTTAGGGCACAAAGGACTCGTTCGCCTTTATTGGCTAATCGGTCCCTGTTAGGGTTTTTGAAACTGAGATTTGGGTTATTTTCCTTGATGTCTACACTCTTCAATTCTTGGTTGTCAGCTCATGGAAATGTGTACTTAATTATGTAGCTTCAATTCTTCGTTCTTGCACTTTAAAGGTCAACTTTGCAACTTCACAACTTTGATAATTTTGCTCCAAATCTTTCCTCCACTTGATCTGAACAACCTATAATTCTACAAACACACATTCAAGGGAAGAAAAAATTGTTGATTGCTAGTGAATAGGGGTTTTTTGAAGTCAAACACCTTGTAGGTAATTAAACCAAATGATGAAATAAGGAAATTGAAGCATGAAACATGAAATGATGTGATGTAGATACCTTGGAAGTTGTATTGGAAGATAAATCTACAATCTAACATGTAGTGGCAATGAAGAATGTAGATCTTGATTCTTGAATAACATGTGAAACAATGCTTGCAAGTAGACCTTGAATGCTACACTCACAATCTTAGCTCAACAACATGCATGAATGCATTAAACCTTTGACATGGTGAAATGATCTTGAATTGTTGCAATGAACTCTTGATAGTATATTTTGAAATTCCTTGTAAATGCTCTTATTCTTGTAAACTTGAATGCTTGGAGACATAGAATGAATTGATAGGAGAAACAATGTGAATTTACCCCTTATTTATACTAAATTAGGTGATTACCCTCAAAATTCAAACAATTAAGGCCAACACTAGATCTAGAAATAAACATTATTAAATTCTTGCCATAATGAAATTCAAAAAGGGGGTCTTCATTAAGGGAGGACCCATTTGCTAGCTAGGGAAAATGGGTCCTAGCTCAGATGTCTAGGTTTTAACATCAAGGGATGGAAATAAAGTCAAAAACCCATGTAGAATCAGTAAAGAAAGTGGGGTCCTATTAAGGGAGGAACCATTCACCGCCTAGGGAAAATTGGTCCTGGCACAATTTTCTAGGACCTCAATTTTCCCAATAAAATGTTATGCAATTTAAATTATGGGTGTCAAGATAGATCTTAAGGAGGTGTCATAAATAAGGTTTAAATTTAAATTAAAGGGGTTAATTAACTTCAATTAACCATAATTAACTAAGGGGACCCTAGATAAATGTGAAAGTGTGTTACAACACTTTACAACACCTAAATAGGGTACACATTAGGTACATTTCAATAAAAGGGGCCCACTAGACTTAATTCATTCAATAAACCCTAGAAAAGTGTGAAAGTGTGTTAGAACACTTCACACCACTCTGTAAAAGGAAAATTTAAGGTAAATTTCAATTAAATAAAGAATTAGAATGATGTGAATGTGTACAAAACATTACAACACTATTCCAAGATACAATTAATTCAAATTTATTTCAATTATCCAAATTAAGTGTGAAAAAAGATTACTTTTTTTGAAACTACATTTTTCTCCCACTTTAGTGAGAGGATGACCCCATGTCAAACTCACATTAAAGTAGACATTCAAGACACTTAAGTATGCAACAATAACAAAGATACATAATCATACCCTATCAAAGGCCAAAAAAATAAAGAAAAACAAAGGATCAAGCACAACCATCCCAATGCGATGTGGAATGGGGTTGTTTGTCCAAGAAAAAGGATCAAGCTTCGATGGTCCAATGCAATGTGGAACACATCATTGGCTATTTTTCCATAACATATGCTGCTCACTCTAAGGTATTGGAACCTTAGTCTGTCCACTAGGTGAGTTATCCTAACAAAGTGGAAAATGAGAGAATCATATTAGCCTCACATACCATACCGAAGTTATCCTCCTTACAAATTTGATAAGGCACCACAATGTAATGCTTTTGTAATGTCATGTAAAAAAAATTCTTAAAAGGGATTTTGCTTTGTTCATGTAAGGTCTTCTTCTTAGGAAGCATTGTGTCTAATGTCTCCAAGAGAGGAAAAGTCAAAGGTGTTAGATCATCACTCATGGGATGCCTCATTTGCATCATGCCATGACGATAGATCATACACTCTTGGACGAAATTGAACCAAATGACACCACCAAGAAGAGGACACATCACAAGAAAAAAGGAAAATCATGCCATGAACGTTTTTGAAAAATGTCATCGATGTATGCCCCCACTTTAAAGGGGTTGCTACACCATTACTGTGAGCAATTGATTTAAATTAGCCAAAAAAAATTGTGTAAGACATGAGAGATTTCCTTGGAAAACCCTATTCCAAGTCATATGTTTATGAGATAAGTTGCATCATGAAATATGAAGGAAGGGTTACCCCCACAAATACATAAGAGATATATGGATTTGGGGTCAGTATGTTTTTGCTACAATTTTGTCATTGAGCATAGAACTATCATCATTCCCCAAATACTCACAGAACTGGAAGAATGACACAAAGAGAGTGAAAAAAAAGAAAAATGTTTTTGGGTCAACATGGAAGAGACCTAAATGTCTTGACACCTTATGTCATCCCTAAAAGGAAAAAACAAGACAAATGAAATGATTACGAAATATAGAAGAATGAAAGATACATATAGAGGAATGCACAAAAAGAGAGATATACATCAAATGAAAGAACATAGGGGATGACATTACATACATGCAATCACAAAAAGAAAACATGAAAATGCAAAAGACTAGTAAGGCACATGCGAGTCAACCTAAAGTAGGTCATCCACAACCCAATCTCTATTAGTATAAACAGAAGGTAGACAAAGAGCTAAAGGGACAAGAGCAAGTGCTAGGGGAAGCACTAGGTTCAACACTCTTATTAGGAGATTTGTCATTTAAGCTTAAATAAGAAGAAAACAATGTATTCAACTTATCATGCACTTCTTCATCAATTTTTGCTATGTCAATGTCATCATCTAGATTTATCACAATAGGAGGTTGAATAACAATTCCCATGCAATGTTCTTGTTTATGTTGCGGCGAAGGTATAGGATCATCATGCTTTTCTTTATGTAAGTTTGGATTTTTATTTTCTATGTTGTTCTTGTCTTCTTGATTTTGTAATCTACGAGCAATAGTACATCGCATATGCCTATGCTCTCTGGCACTTTGATTTCATTTCAATCTATTCTCAATTTTTGTTTGTGTAAGAGTGGGTTTGTCAATCTTAGGTTCCTTCTCTTCCTTAGGAGGAATAGAAAAAACAATAGTAGGTTTTTCAACCAATTTCTCTTTGGCTTGATAAACTTGTTTGACTCTAGGAGGGAATATGAGATTGTTTCTATTATCTCGCGGTCTCTTGTAGGAAATTGTAGGAGATTTTTCTATAGGTTGTTCTTGTATGTTTGGAAGGGATTTTGGTTCGATCATTGTTTCAGTTATAGGTTGAGGCATGTTTTGAAGGGATAATTATGCTATTTTCTTTGCCTTGAACTTTTGATATGATTTGAAAAATAAATCCTCACGAGGCTTGATAGGTTCCATGGGCTTGGGCCAAAAGTAATCTAATGAAAAATTCCCTTTTGCTAAGGCAAGATTAAATCTAGTATGATGCACAGTAAAGATATCATTTCCAAATGGAAACTTTAGACATTTATGCACAACCAAAAGGATGACATTCATGAAGCAAAGCCATGGATAGCCTAGCTTCACATGAAATTGATCTGATTATGGAATGATGGAAAATGATACATTTAATGTTTTCAATCCCACTTTTGAAGGGAGATCTATCGAGCATATCATAGGGCAAGCAAACCCATTGTGATTCTTGATCCATGCTTTCAGTATGTCATATGTATCTTGAAATAGTTCATGCACATATAGGAATTTTTCGATGATCACATTCTCTTCACAAACAGGATCAATTAATATCCCATTAGTGGGTTTATCATTGATTCGACCAATTGTTTAAAGAGGACAATCAAGTGCACACTTAGGTATGTCATTTTGTGAGAAATAAATATCAAGAAGCTTTTTAGTTGAGCCCTTGCATGGTCTAGCTTCAATAAATGTTACCACTTTCTCTAAGGGATGTGGTTGCATATGATCATTATTCATATTTATTGTCCTTAGTTTCAGTAGGAGGATTGACTATGGCATGTATGTTTCTATTGTCTTTTTTGTTCAAGTACTCATGAAAGAAGCAATCTCATATTAGGAGGTGGAGTTACCATCCCTGAGTCTTTATGCAAGGCTTGATTGATCAGGAAGAATATCATGTATCCTGTCTACATGAGCTAGAACTATTGGATGGAAAGAGACAAAATGCTTTGACACATTTTCAAGCATATCAAAATTTCCTTCAACATAGCTACAATAAGAAGGCATGACCTAGAATTTTTTACATTGGTGACTTAGTCCTGAAAGAAAATTTGAAGAATTAGGCAGA